>JASCZW010015537.1:0-20363 GCA_034211315.2 Aedes japonicus | reverse complement strand
TAGAAATGGTGATGTTAAAAATATTAGCAGACATCTTCCAAACATTAAATTTGAATGTGGGTTGTCGTATTCTAAATGTATTCAGAGTTCGAAGTAACGCTCTAGTACATATAAATACAACATATTTAAACTTCACATTAAAAACAAACGTATTGATGATGTTAAATTTAACATCAGAACACGTCTTATAAAACTAGAATCTAACATTACATGACAATCAAACGTTATGTATGTGTGAAATGTTGTGTACCTAAGACATCTAAACACATCTGATGACATTATAATTGGCCGTAACGTTAGAAATAAACTTCGTTCTACTGTAAAAGAGTGCAGGTCTACAGCATTAGAAAACTTCTTACAACATAAGAATGAAACGTTACAATAGAATCAAAGGTCTTTGTGAAGTAAAATGTTGTATTCATAATAAGCCAGAATACATCTTGTGTGATAGCAATCACACGTAGCGTTGAAATCCATGTTCTTATAGATGTAAAATGTTGTACTCATAAAATATCGGTAAATATCCGATGAGATTAGAATTTAGTGTGAATTGTATATGTTTTGGCGATATTGGTGCATATTTACTTTATGTACTTTATTCAACACCCGAAAAAAAAATTACCTTAGCCTAACATGTGATTTTGATGCTACATAAACATCAAAATCAAATGTTTTCCTGATGACGAATATTAAAAAGAAACTGCAGTATATTAAAGTGTATTTATTCAGTCTTTGTATATTGTTTTCAAAAATTTCGAGCAATACAATTCATCTTGAAATAACCTTATACATTTAGTAATCTTCAAATCTTCTTTTATTTCTAAAAGCGTTGTTTTATCTGTTGCTTCTAAATGATACATGTTATAATCTACTTTTATGTTCTCCATTAGTTCTAATTCAAAATAATGTTTGTTTGTCACATCATTTAGTAAAATGTTTGCAATGCAGGCAAATTGTTCCATGTCATTATAAGTATACGATATTATAGAATCGTAATTTTTATTGGAGTTATATGATTTAGTTTTATACTTAATTCCAGAATGATAATAATACTTTAACAGAAAACATTTTTCTTCAGCATTATCAAAATAAACCATAACTGTTTTCGTTTTTTGGATTGTACTATTTTTGATGTCTTGAAAATTGTGCTATAGTATTGTGTTGCCTTGTTGGAAAGATTAGTATCGCAAGTAAAATGACAATTCTTCATCAACGTGTATTTCCTAACTATCTGTATAATTGGACCATTGGGTCCTTTGATCAAACTTTTCAAATAACCATAATAATCTTCGAAGCAAAACATTGATACGGTCCACAAAGGTCCAAAATCCGCAACCTGATTTACCAAATGAAGGATTAAATGTATATTAATTGTCATGAACTGAACCCCATAAAGCCTTTCAAAGTCAACAACGAATTTAACTAAGTCTTGGTTAATATCATTAAGGTCAAGTATTGTTTTGTCATTTGAGAGAATTTTACTAATAGACGCACGAAAGAGCTTAAAATGTGTAATGTACTTATCGGGTAGCACACCGTTAAGATATACTAAACTATAATATAGCAGCCAATCTTGCAATTCGTTCGCTTTTAACTTGGTTGCGTCAAAGACATTCCGTGGAGCGCGAGAAACTTCGTTAAACCCACAAATCTTGTCATACCTAGCTTTCAAAACAGCTTTACGGTGAATAGTACCAAGATACCATTTTTTTTGTGGTATTTTGAATCAGTCCATAACGTCAACAATGTTTTAGTGACGCCTAGTAAACAGTTATGCAAATAATCGATAGGTATCTGCCTAACAACGTCGAAATCGTTGAGCGCAATGAGTGGTGATAGTCCTTTGATGCCTAAAAAGAGATGATTAAAATTTGTGACACAGCATGAGTTGACAAAAATACACTTTTGATTTGCAGGTTTACGTTTAAAGATGAAAATATGAATGAGATAACGTTTTAGGCACAACATGGATAAACAAATTTCGACATGAATAAATACCTTTAACTTGTGTACCCGTATTATGAGCTTCCATCATAGCCGTAATTTGACCGGAGTGGATGCGATCTTCGAACATTTTGGAGTTTTTATGTGAGTATCTAATTTGGTTGTTCAATATCTTTGTTCCGGGATGATAGCAGTAACTACATCCAAACCTTCCATTAAATTGTATAGAGTTCATAATTTTACTTTTTCCAGGTACGTCAGCAATTACTGCTGCAACTCTAAATTTATAAGTAGTTCCATCAATTAGCAGCCCATCAGAATATAAGAGTGCCATTTCCTGAGTAAAGGCTTTGAGAAAAACGGCCATTGGAGGACTTCCTTTAGATAGCCATATTCCCGATAAAATCATGTTTTTGCGAGCGAACCGGTTTTCTATCGGCAGGTCATTTATTACAGATACAACAGGCCACATACTTTTCTTCACATTTGAATTTGCCGTTGAAACTCCATCTACCGAAAAGCTTATACTTAACATATTTTCATCATCTGTTTTTAAAATTCTTCCAGCATGAATATCACAAAGAAATTCAGTAGTCTTATGCTTAGTTTTGATTGCATTTATTTTGTCAAGATGCTTTTGCACCACAGTTATAAGCTGACTTCTCAGTGGTAGTGTAACGAAATATATTCTTTGATTACTATCGCAGCATGGGCAAATGGGCATTTTTTCTGGATCTGTGTAATAATATTCACAGTTTGAGCAACAAAAATGCTTAACACAGTCATTAAACCCAAATGTATTGGAAAATCCATAATATGTTTCAGGAAGGCTTTCAATACCAATTATAATATTGAGCATCTTGAGCAAATCAGTTACTGCTTCAATGGAAATATTATGCCTTATGAAAAAGCATAAAACCATATACATAATATCAATCTTAGATAAACTTGATTGATTTGGTAACGGTTCGTTTAATTTTGGAAGATCATCCTGAAAAAGAAAGAGAATTTTATAACCTTGCTGGTATGAAATTACAAATGGCGATATATTAAGTAGCTCTTGTTGCTGTGGGTGCGATTTATAAACACAAATCATGTTTTCACATACTTATAATTGATATCAGCAACAGATAAAAAAATAATAGATCCTAGTACATAACCTATTTCACTTTATAACTTTGGGTGCATCTTAAAACAAAACTTGCAAAGTTTTCCTACATTTTCTTCTCCATACGAGCTATTATTTATAGTAATGCATATTCAAATACGAAAGCTAGTGGTTTATAGCCAACTATCTATTCTCAAGTTTGTCAATGAAAAGCCGGCTACTGAATAAAAATTCTTCGCGAGAATGACCTACTCGATATCCCGGTCCTGACTAAGTAGCAAAGATAACGGATAACTTGCGGATAACAAAAAACATAATATTATTATTAGCTTACATCATCGATGTCCATTGGAATTTGTGGTGATGTTGGATGTTGGTCGTTATGTTCTTCCATGTCTTGCCAAGTTTCTGTATCGTTTAAATGCTGCAAGAGAAGTAAAAAAATAAAACTAGTTTCTAAATGGAATATTTCGAAAAAGATTTTTCATTAGGGCTTAACTGACAAACGTAAACAATGGCTTTTCCGCGAATTTCATGTGATTGAAAACTCGCCTAATCAATCAACCACGGTCATTTCGAAGAGGAAGAAATGGTTTGGAATGAATGGTTTTTGGAATACTAATGATGAATAATGTATGATATTTGCTGAGATTGTGTACCGGTAACTTGAATCAAATGTGTTTTGCTTACTTCAGTCGTTGCATTCAATTCAGAATAATTTAATTCGCTATTGTCAGAGCTGTTCAAATCTTTATCATGAGCGTGTCCCGAAAATATTTTTTCAACATTATTTGCATCGCTCATATGTTGTTGTAAACCTCGTTGTAAACGCTAGAAAAAACATGAATAAAGGAAAAAAAATTAACTCCAAGTATTACAGACTATGCTATGCTACAGCTAGCATCACACTCTTTGTACAATATTCAAATATTTGTCACAGGTTGAAAGACATCTTTCAAACACTATTATATGTGCACATTGCACAAACAGTATGAAACTAGATTATGTTCTTATTATTATGAGTTTCGAATGATAATTTAAATATCATGACATTAAGTTATGCAATGAAAGGATAAATTTAAGCTTGAAATCAAGATTTCAAGTTCAAGTGCAGAGAGGCATAGAGCAGTTTTCTGAAATATTTTTAGTGGGGGCAGATCAAGGTAGAGTGGAAATAAAATCAAAAATACTCACCCTACGTTTTAATTTTCTTAGAAGTGGAACGTTATTAGGATATGGAATCCGAAATCGTTTCATGTTGCCTGATATGTATCACCTACGAATAAGTATTAAATGGTATTAACTAAACAAATCTCAGCCTAGGCACGGGAGAATTCTGTTTGATACTTCGACACAACATTTTCATTAGGGCCTAACTGACAAACGTAATCAATGGCTTTTTCCGCGAATTTCTCGGTATTGAAAACTCGCCTAATCAACCCACCCCATTTCGAAGAGGAAGAGTTTATCTATCCGATAGAATACATGGGTATCCTTTGTCCCACGAGAAATTTACGGAAGAAGCCATTGTTTACGTTTGTCAGTTAGGCCTTAATGAAAATGTTGTGTCGACTTAATGTACACTCCCGCTTCACTTTACACAATTTTTGAGTACAATTGTATGCTATCTCTTTTTCTCTCACGGAAATGTTACTCAATTTTCGCAAAATGTGGATCTACTCAAAAATTGAGTTGATCCACTTTTTAACGAAAATTGAGTAACATTTCCGTGAGAGAAAAAGAGATAGCATACGATTGTACTAAAAAATTGAGTAAAGTGAAGCGGGAGTGTATAGATTTATAGTAAACACTATTTCGAGACCATTCATTGCTGAGAAAAACCTTACCCAGTTTTGCTAAAAGAAAACCTTCGCTTAAAGGAGTAAATTTATTTAGAAAGAACAAGATGATGATTTTACTACATTACTACAATCAATAATATATAATTCTGTTTGTCTATCTCAACTAAGTGTACTCGTTTTAAGTATTTTAAGTATACTATAGACTCTAAGTTGGAAGGACTGAATCAACTCAAACTTGAGTAACTCAAGAAGATCGTACAATTGTTGATACAAGTGCCAACGAACTGTAATGATTTACATAGAAAGGTGAAGAATATTGTAAAATACATTTATAGATAGTATTTGTGTTTACAATAAATTTGATGAAACCAAACGTAATTTGTACCCCGGCCACACTACAACCTATATCACGTGATATAGACTATCTTGATATCAGCACCCATTCATCTAGTTTTCACTGGTAATAATATGCATGACGTTTGATATCAAGATAGGCTATATCACGTAATTTAAATTGTAGTGTGAACGGGGTATTAAACACGAATAGAGACGTGGGAATATCAAGAAAGATCCGGAATAAGGGATCCGGAATAATAGATCCGGAATCAGTCTTCATCGATTTATTTTCAGCGACTTCCTCTCATGTAAATTTTGGTTTGGCTGCATTTATAGACATAATAATGCTTGATACCGATGGAAACTATTGTCTCGAGACGAAAAGTGGCATAAAAATTTGCTTTTTTATGGTAAGCATTTTTTGCTGATACTCAGGATAAAAATTGCATTATGGGCATTGTTCACTTCTACGATCTGGATGACGTCAGTTCAGTCTACATTTGCTGATCCATATGCATTGTGAAGCTTACCTATCTGCTGCTATCTGTGACGTCATTTTTTTGGGCAACGGATTTGTTCACTTATACAAATATATGCAACAATTTTTAGAACCTCATTAGTAATTATAAACATACACCTTCATAATCGACATTATTTGCCTACTCGTTCAAAAGAGCCTCTCTTTCTTTTGCATTACGGTCCCTTTTTTCTCACGGAATTACTCCGTGAGAAAAAAGAGACAGTAATACAAATGAAAGAGATGTTCTTTGAGCGTGTATCTTTGGCGTCATTTTAAGTTGTTCAGTGGTGTGTTCCGGAATTAGAAAGTGTCGCTCCACGTTTACATGTGAATTATATTGAAAAATGTCGTTTGCTGTTGTGCAATTCAAGGATGGAAGAAAAGAAGTAGTGCCGAAAGATTGGATTTACAGCAGAAATCCAAAAATCGGCAAAAAATGTCCGATTTTTTTCACCTCGGACATCCAAAAAAAGGCACCTGATCCGGCCATATTGGAAAAGTTTCGTGGAGGTGAAAAATTCGGCTATTTGCATATAGTGTATGTGCTTAGCTTTACAAGTAAGTAATGACCTCAATACAAAGAAAATACAATGGGAAGGGTTAATTTGACAGATTTTTTTAATAGAGTAGAAAAACGCACAATTAATAATGATTAAAAATTTCGTAGCGCATCCTAAATAAATTTATAGCTGATATACAGGTAATGAAATAGTTGAGAATGGCTTTGCTTATGTACACGCAAAGAAATCACCCTACTTTAAATCAAAAAAATATTTTGTTGGTATTCAATACAAGGGTTCTATTTGTTTCAATTCATAAAAAAAGTTCCAATTCAATTCAAAATTTCATTCATACAAGGGGTCGGACTTCGGCGCCTTACGGGAACACCCAGAACATAGCAACGCTTGTAGACACACGTAAGTAAATAGCACAGGAGAAAAGTGTGCTGAGCGATTCACCCCTTGTATTGATTCCTTATAGCAAATAGTAATAATGCAATCTTATGAATATCGCAAGTTTATTTCACTTAGTGTTAGTTTCCTTAGAATGCAACAAATTTATAGAAATATTGCATTTGCGCTGAAAATTTTACTGTTATTTCAACGCCATCCTCTGCGCTACTTCGGTTGTTTCTTAAATCTTGTTGGTGTAAACGGCGTACACTTCTCGCCGAAAACGCGAACCAATTCAAACAAACCACCGAAGTGGCGCGAAGGATGGCACTGAAATAAGCGTAAAATTGTCGGTGCTAGGAGCAATATTTTCACACCGACAAACCGACATGAAACTCAATCTTCACTATTGATCAAGAATCCATAACGACCGATTCAAATGTGCAGCGATCTCATCTTTCAAAACCTATAGAATCATGTTATCTAGATCAAATAAATGTGGCCAGAATAGCTCAGACATGAACCTTCTTATCAAGTTCCCAAAAGAGTTCGTGGCTTCAATAAACGTTTTCAGCGAACACGAAAATAGATGTCAGTAATATGATTTGAACAAAAATATTGAGACATTTTCTACTGTCATTCATGTCGGTTTGTCGGTGATTTTCATTTCCATATACAAAACAGTCTCCTGGAAAAAATAGTGGACATTCATCTCCACAATCCCCCTGACTTCTAGTAAACAATACTGTGCTCTCACGTTACATTTATAATCAAATTCGCTCAAATCAGCCTCTTTTTCATTTGTATTACTGTCCCTTTTTTTTCTCACGGAAAAAATACTTAATTTTCATAAAAATTGGAACAACTTAATTTATGAGTATTTTTACGAAAATAGGGTAAATTTCCCGTAAGAAAAAAAGGTATAGTGATACAAATGAAAGAGCGGTTGTTTGAGCGCGAAGGTAACTCCTTCTCAGCAACCGTGACTGCAGCTGGAACGAAAGAAAAGAGAGAAAAAAAAAATTCCAATCGTCGAAATCGTCCAAAAATCGAAATCGTCAAATGGTCGAAAGTAACAAGTGTAAACAATGACTTAAAAAGTAAATTTCCTGGAAATGCCAGGTTGCTAACATCTATATCCACTACCGACAGGAAGGTAATAACTCCCTATATCTGCTTATGATGCTATTTTGTTTGTGGGAGCAAACAGATCCCTGAAAATACGCTAGAAGTCATTGTTTACAAATGTTACTTTCGACCTTTTGACTATTTTATCTAGAAATCATCTCTGCACGCTCAAAACAGCCTCTCTTTCATTTGTATCACCGTCCCTTTTTTTCTCACAGAAAAGTTACTCAATTTTCGTAAAAAGTGGAACAACTCAAATTATGAGTTGTTCCACTTTTAACGAATATTGAGTAACTTTACCGTGAGAAAAAAAGGGACGGTGATACAAATGAAAGAGAGGCTGTTTTGAGCGTGTGTTTTTTACACTCCCGCTTCACTTTACACAATTTTTGAGTACAATTGTATGCTATCTCTTTTTCTCTCACGGAAATGTTACTCAATTTTCGTAAAATGTGGATCTACTCAAAAAATGAGTTGATCCACTTTTTAACGAAAATTGAGTAACATTTCCGTGAGAGAAAAATAGATAGCATAGAATTGTACTCAAAAATTGACTAAAGTGAAGGGAGAGTGTACAACGCTTTTTTCGTTGGTAAATCGTGACTCGCCTTTTATTCGTGTTATTTTTGATGAAAAACTCGTGTTATTTTTGATGAAAAACTGCAATAGTGATCATGAATTCTCATCAAACGACTCCGAAGAATAGCAGCCGTTCCGGTTCAAAACCGACCACTCCATCTAGGTCCAATTTGATCCGACCGACCATGCTTTATCTTTACTTGCAGGTAACAAATATACGGACACAAATTTTTCATTAGGGCCTAACTGACAAACGTAAACAATGGCTTCTTCCTTAAATTTCTCGTTATTGAAAACTCGCCTAATCAATCCACCACGATCATTTCGAAGAGGAAGTGTTCACCTATCCGACAGAATTGGAGGCTTACATGGGAAGCTTTTGTGCCACGAGAAATTTACGGAAGAAGCCATTGTTTACGTTTGTCAGTTAGGCTCTAATGAAAATTTTGTGTCGATACAAGTTCTTCCAGTAATGAAAGGTTAGTTACAGTAATGAAAGGTTAGTTAGCCTGTTAGTTACAAAAACTTTTGCAAAAGGAAGTTAACAAGGAAAGTTTGATTAGGGAAGCTATAGTTAATCAATTGCAAATATAGAAAGGGTAAGAGACAATGAAGTGATTGTGAATGCTTGTAATACGGCTGATAATTTTGCGGGAGTGCAACATAGCTTCCAGTATGACAATGCGTTTTGGTCTTGCTATGCGGAAGATCGTGCATACGTGGATCAAAGAGGCGTCTATGCTGGTCTTATGAAACCGTTGATAGATAAAGCATTTGAAGGATACAATGCCTATCTGTTTGCTTATGGACAACCTGGTTCCGGAAAAAGTTACAGCATGATGGGAATCGATTCCGATGATTAGATTAATTCGGAAGGTTTATTCCACCGTTTCTGTCAAGAATTGTTTAATCGAATTGAATCTCTCAAAGGCAAGGTGCGCATTGAAGCCGAAGTTAGTTAAATGTCTAATTTATAATGAAAAAATCCACGACTTGTTGGCTGTTTCTCCAACGGATGTAGTTTTAACTGTGACAAAGAAACCACCACTAAAGCTCCGTGAGCATCCTATTTGGGGTCCATATGTGGTTGATTTGAGCATACATCCTGTGGATTCGGAACTCCATGGTGACTTGGTTGCTAAGGGTGAGTACAACTTTTTTGTACCTTCAAAAATTATTAAGTAATCATGTAGGGATTCTTTCACAAGAAAACGTTATCAATAATGGTAGGATTTATGTGCTTTATTGTTATCAGTAGTAGTGCATTGCTCAAAGGGCGCACTCTACGCTAAAATACCACTTGTAAATTTACCTACTGAAAGCGCCCAAAGAGTGCGCTTATGTCGTTTGCACTTACATGTCAGTGCGCACTTGCTACAACACGGCTTACGTCGTGTTATATGAATGTATGTACACGTTTACTTCTACCGGGAAATTAGTAAAAGTAAATCTCAAAATCCAAATTCCAACTGCTCTTCATCGCAACTTGATCTAAAGTTATTGAGGAGATGAATAGCTTACTGATATATCACGTGTTCTTCACAGCTAATATCATGATTACTCCTAACCGCAGGTTTTATGTTTTTGATGATGGTCCCGCCACTTACCCCTACAAAGGTTTGAGCTAGATGATTTATCTATTAGATAATTTATTTAAAACAATTCAACCAGTTATGCAAAACAAAAAACGAACTGATTTCATCTACAGATATAAACTTCTTCCAAAACTGTTCATTTGCTTTACAGCGATATAATTGTGAAAAGCTATTGATGTCAACCACAAATGTTCGCAAGTAATACCAGCGATCAGAAAATCCTATTGAGAAATCCACGTTAAGCTAAAGTGAGGTTAAACATCGTAGTATCTAAAACTGAAGTCGATAATAACTTTCTAGCTATGTTTCAAACTGTATGGAATTGGCCAGAATCGTCATTATCGTTGATTTTCTTATCTTTTTATCATCAATTACTTTGCTTAGACAGTTCAAAAACCAATTTCGAAAGAGCGCCATCTACGACGTTTAACCTCACTTTTGCGGTGCCTGGATTCTTCCATTACAATTCCAATCACAGAATCCTGTATAAGGACATTATCAAAAGACAAGCCAATATCCGATCCTGCCCGCTACAGAGTCGATGAGGTTCCAACACTAACTTCATTAGTCATGTGCTGTTACAGCACTTCGTAACTGATATAATAGAGTCGTTCTCACACTTCAACAACTACCAAACACCCGGTGGTTTGAAATATGCATTCATCGTTCAGCAAAACTGAGTATTATTACATAAAAAATATAAGGGACACAAAACGAGTACTATACATCAAACGCTTCATTGCAGAGATAACAAATTCGATATAGGGTAGGGGCTTCCTAATTGCACTTTGGCGAAATGAATTTCTGTGAAAATGTTGTGTGTCGATTGATCACGTTTCCCTCGTCGCCTGCTTTGTAAAATAAAGGTGTTTATTTGATTTATTCTGACTGACTTTAAAATTCTCCCGTTTTAACTTCTATTCACAACGTTTGAATTCAATAAAACGCAAGACCTATTTTAACGGAAAAAATCTGTGCAAACATAAATGTAATAGGGTAGTTAACCCCGTGCTTGGAATAGGGTCCCGGAGTGCTTAAGTCGTTACCTACCCTACATTATGTATCTAAACTTGTGCTTCACTTACTAACCGTGAATGTGCTCTGCTATGCAAAGAAGTCGTCTCCAAATGTATCTGTCGGTTTGGTCTTGAAATCCAAACTGTTCGTTAATCTAAGTGAACGTGTTTCCTTTCTTGCTCCTCGAATCCGAATCTTATTAGGTTGTGGGCCCAGCACTACGTCCTAACCTGTAAACGTTCTGTTCACCAATCACGTTTTTTTCAGTTATGTGATCTGTTTTTTTCGATTTTTCGTCCGAGTGAGTGGTTTTTACACGATGGAAGTGGATAGAAAAGTATACCTCTTCGACGGAAGCAATTTCGCCAATTGGAGCTTCCGGATGGAGGTTCATTTGGAGGAACTAGGGCTCCTTTCGTGCATCGAACAGGCAGCAGAAGATGTGCCGGAATATCGTGTTCTAGCCACAGATGCAGCTGCTGTTAAGCTAGAGAAAGAGAAGATGCTGGCGGAAAGAAGAGTGAATGATGTAAAGTGCAAGTCGGTCCTGATCCGGAATATAGCGGATTCGCAGCTTGAGTACGTCAAGCAGAAGCGAACGCCGGTGGAAATCTGGAGGGCTTTGCAAAGTGTATTCGCTAGGAAGGGGATTTTGGGCCAGTGCTTTCTGCTCAAGAAACTGTCGGCAATCAAATACGACGGTGGCGGATCATTGAAAAAGTATCTGTTAGTTTTCGATCGTATAGTGCGCGATTTTCAATCAGCGGGTATAAACTTGGACGAGCGTTGATTGTTTTCTATTTACTCCAAACGATGCCACGGCCTTAGGTCAGTTAGTGACAGTTCTCGAGACTCTGTCCGATGGTCTGTGTACGCTGGATTTTGTACGGGTTCGATTATTGAACGAAAGTGTTAAGCATGCAAATAGTGACGATGTGGAGGTGGGAAAAGACTCCACCGCTTGCGCTGGTAAATCGTTCTGAAAAAGTAGCGACCGGGAACAAAGTAAGCTTAAATGTTTTTCCTGCGGAAAACTGGGACATAAGCGAGCGGAGTGTCCTCATCGGAATGAACAAGTGTCGAAGCGAGGGAATAAGAAAAATGTGCATAAGGAAAAAGCTCACGTCAGCGAAGAAGAAGTGCTTTTCGTGAGCAATCTGATTAGTGGTAGTACGAGTGGCTGTGCAAACGACTCACTGAACAGTACCAACGCGTGGATTCTGGACTCGGGGGCGTCAGACCATATGGTGGGATCAACGAAATGGTTGCGTGATGTGAAGCAACTCAACGAACCAGTTATTATAAAAGTTGCGTCTGGGCAAGTGCTTGAGTATAAACACAGTGGAACAGTTGATATGACGGCAAACGTTGGCAAGCATCAACAAAACTGTGTTGTGCATGACGTTCTCTACGTCCCTGGACTACGGTACAACTTGTTCTCCATAAGGCGAAACGGTGAGATGGTTTGACCGGTTGCAGGATGACGCAAAAGTACGCAAGAGTACACGTAGTTGGCCTCTTGCAAATCCTCCTTCGAATCGGTACCGTTCAGTTCCGCAATTCGCAGTGTTTGACGGTTTTGACGATTTTACGTTTTCTTTTGGCTCTGGTACACCATGACCTGCAATACCGGATAGGTAACTTAGGCTACCAGATGGGTTTTTCACATCTGCGTAAAGATCAGGTACAGCTATATCGTTGAATAGATTAACGGTCTTGCTGTCACACATCGGAATATTCTTTGCAACCAGAAAACTGCTTATTTAATGAACCACCAACTGTTGATAAGTTTTCAGGAGATCAGCTGAGTAATCCATAGAAGTCTGAACTGTTGTCTCGGTCAGGGCAACATCACAACCAAGAGCTGCGATAAAAAAAGCCTTAGTCAGGAGTTCATCTTTGGGGATCGTTTCTTTTGGGCGACCAACTAGATCTGCTTCTTCTCCAACATCCATGGGCATCTCCAACATCCATGGGTACTGTACGTTATAGGATGAAAAAGTGGTACATTTATCAAGAAATCCACTTCGCTCGGGAGTTTCCGTCTAATAAAATGTTTTGAAATTGGAAATATCTTCCCAAAAGCATGGGATCCCAGTTGTGAACAGCAATTTTTGCTAGAACCAAACATGTGAAGAGAAAGTATCGATAGGTTCGATAGTGCTCGGCAGGTTATGAAATTTAATAGAAGTAGTTTGAAATTCTACGTATGGCTTTTGTCAAGCAGTATTTCGAAGCAAACGCACACACTTTTGCCACACATCCCAATGCAGGGTAGGTCACGGATCCGTCACCTTGACTGGCAAAAATGTATGCGCTTGATCGTGCTCAAATACCGCCAAAGACACAGAATGGTTCTAGCGATGAAAAATCTCTGTTTTTACATGTATGCTGATCCTCTTAACAGCATGTTTTGACGGAAACCCCATCATTGAATAAATACACTAATTATGTTTTTTTTTATTGCGTTTGGTTCGAAATACTGCTTGACAAAAGCCCTACGCCTTAGCTCTAAATAATTCTGAATTCCAATCATTCAATTCTATTAATATTAAAACCTCTAGACTTATAAAATGTAAAATGTCGAGTCTGTTATGTTGAAACATAAGATTTTAAACGCTTTTCTATGTACGTATTTTAATTTTATTATTCAAGAAGGTATTACAATAATCAATTTTATTTAAAGGTGCATTTTCTAAAGATATCTTTTTCTCTTGTACGACCAATTTAGTAAAGTATAGACTCCCCAGATTGATTAAAAGTTTCGAAGCTAACGAATGTTCACAAGCAAAATATGGAGATAGAAGTTTATTCATTAACGATAATATTTTCGAAAATGTAGTTTTAGAATTAAGGTACCTGATTATAGTAAATTCCTGAAATCATAACATTTGTTAGGGTTGAGTTCAGTACCACTAGTTGTTGATGTAGTCTACATAATGGGACTGTATGTCAAATTTTATCAAAATTCACTTCGATTTTATTATAACCGTTGTCTTACATTTATTTTTAAGATTTCTAAAAAAGATTTTATTTTCAATCAAAAGGTTCTATTTTTGGTTGAATAGTTCCTACACACTTAGAAATTTTTACATTATTCGGTAATTTTTTACCGAACTTTCAACAGCTGAACAGTTCGGTAATCCTATTTAACGGATTTCGGTAAAATTTGACAAGTTCCGGTAATTTTTTTACCGGAATACTGTAAAATTTCACCGGAATCCGGTAAATCGGATTACCGAACGTTCAGCTGTTGAAAGTTCGGTAAAAAATTATCGAATACTTTAAAATTTTCTAAGTGTGTAGTATACAGTGGTGGCGAAAATATTAAATACATCTACAGTTTTTCACATAAAGTAGTCAAATTTGACATTCTCTTTGTCAGCAGATGATTTGTGCACAGAACATATTAAAAGTTATTTAATAAGAAACTTAAATCGAATTCCATTGAATGGGTCTACAAAAAAAAATCTAAATTTGGAAGTTACTGTTTTTTTTATTCAGTTTAATTAGAGAAGTAAAATTGCTAAGTTAAGAAGTGATTGCATTATAATTTTATGTAACAATTGATTTACAGAATTCCGTACAATCTGGACAAATGAACAAGAGTAAATATGAAAAATTAAGAGATAGGTAGGTATATCCTAATACTTCAGACCCTGACGCAGAACCAATTTTCAAATCTGGCAAATTTAAGTATTGCAAACAGTGTTGTGAAGGAATCAGTATCAACCGACATAATTTTGAAGATTTAAAACGCGTTATCCAAACCAATCTAAACTTCGATATAAATTTCAAATGTTTATTGAACCAATGTTGTTCTTTGAAGTTTTAAGATTTTTAGTTTAAACTTGACTCTCTATATAGATTCAGAACTATTCTCCACCTCGGATGAGTTGAGACGCCTCAAGAGAATCGAGTAAGGTGACTACAGTAACCTCGTGTGAGTCCATTCTCCATTTGATCCAGACGGAATTATACGAGGTATATATTCCCCCACTCGATTCTCTGAAGACATCTCGACTTACCGAGGCGCAGAATAGACCTAATTATTCGATTAAACCTGTCTTAATTTGTCAATTAAAATAACATGTCCCCAACAATTACGCTACTTTCGTCGTTTTTTTTTTCAATATTCCTATAAACGAAAAAAAATCCTTCGCGCAGGCCCCCTCCAGGCCCCCTCCAGACTAATTGTCTAGCTCCGCCAATGTCCATGAGCCCCGGAAGTGGTGAACCAGCAGCCCGGGACGGTATGGATGTTGATGGATGATGTTTAATTATGTAGTTCTTCAATGTTTTAAATGTTTGATACATGGTACTGCAGTATGGACAGCGAACAGGCATCACGTTCCTCAAACTTGTGGTGAGTTTGTGATTATGTTTGAAGTGAAGTTTGAGCTCCTGCACATAACCGTCAATTTGGGCATCGCATCCAGTGATAGGGCACCAGATACCTTTATAATCTATATATTTATAAAAAATATAATAATAATTTATTAAAAATCACTTGCCTCGTAGCTTGTCCATGACAGTGGATTCAAGTTTGGTTTGCAATAACTCAATATTATTTAATTTTGTTTGCAGCCAAAGCCAGTCAACTATGACAAACAGATGTTTTTACTTTGTTGATTGTGTTGTTTTTATGCATTTTTCCTATCACCCTGGAATAAAAAAAAGACTCAAAATTATTCATTTTTTGGGAATAAAAAGTATGCATTTTCTGACGTTTAGAGGTTGTTCATCAAAATAAATAGAATGTAGTCAAAAAATGACTTCCTCACGATTACCGTTTAGGTAGAGCGCAACTATTCACTTTTCCGAGTGCATGATGAACTGGTCTGAAAATGATAAATTTTAAGTACCATGTATTACCATCAGTGAACTCTTTGTTGAATCGTCATATAATTTAATGTACCATACAAAGTAAATGTTTTGGACCGGTGTGACTTTTTATTTTTCAGACAATTTGGCACACGCAATGCAAAACATTAAACAAAAAAGGATGGCAGTAAAGCCTGTAAAAATACAAACGGATTCGGACGAGGTGGTCAGTCAATTACAGCCAAAAAAAAATAAGAGAGATCAGAAAAAACAAAAGCATAAGACAGCAAAACAGAAAAATGAAGAATATTTAACTGAATATGTATCTCCTCAAGTGTCAGATTATACATTCAATGAAAACCTGATCAACCCGCATGGTTTGAACAAGTCAGTAAGAGATCATCCTAAAGCACCTACACCATTCAAGAACCGTGAAGATGGAAATCGAACTAAGTTGTCGAATATAAATGTCAATGTCAACCATTCAGCGTTGTCTAATTCTGGATACTGGACACTTGAACCTCAATCTAAACGACTTACACCGCAGACATATAGGGAAGATGGTTTGCAATTGTCGATAGTGAATGAACTTGGATCCGACGATTTAATAAACAATTCAACCGCGATACCTTCGCATCACTTCTCAGTTCAACCAATTAACTCGCAACAAATATCAGCAACACAAGACAATGAACAAGGTCAGTTGTCCAGTTCAAATGCACACATACTACACGTGTCTAGTCAATCGTGTAAAAGTTCGAAGAAGGTAATATTTTCGTTTTCTCGTGCTTCTTATCATTAGGACTGCAGTGATCTATTTCACATGTCTCCTATGTCTTGCAGAAAAACAATATTTGTTACGCAAGAGAAATTCAATGAAGAGAAATCGATCACTACAGTTACGTCCTTATGATAATAAGCGCGAGATATATCATACTTGTAAATATATTTTGCCGTCCTTAAACACTAGATGGATAATGAGCTTCAACTATCTACTACGTCATCTTCGCCGTCGGAGTCGTCATCTAGTTCTAAGTTTTCCTTGAGATCTATTCCCTGTACCCCACATCAGGCATCGAAACAACTTAATTACAGTTCTCGATCTAATCAGCAAAATGTACCATACCAAAAGCAATGCCCACTGACTCCATTGCGCCGAACGTCACATCTCGTGACTGGTGATTTTTCTCAGGTAAAATAATACAAATATAATGTGTACTTATTTATCGATCTTAAAAGTTTAGAGTTCCATATTGTTTTTATCACTGACCGATTTGTTGGCAGAATGTCCACTAATTATATTTTTAAACCATTGCTTTTATTGGTTAAGCAGCTGCAGCTGGATAATACTGGGAATGACAATGTAGCAATCTGCAATTTCAACATAAATAATAACGAAGAGCCAGTTAATTTTGGAAGAATTTTACCGGGGGATGCCTATCGCGAAAACGAACCTCATCAATCAATCAAACAGACACGCCGTTTGAATTTGACACCACCTCAGGTGATCGAGGGTTCTCCGCTGGTAAAATAATTAAATAAAAAACAACTCTCAGTTATGAGTACGAATAAACTTATCTTTTTTATAGGTTCGGTTTCAACCCGATGTAATCGACGATGTATCCATACCAGAAAGTCAATCGGTCGACAACGCCTTGTTCGAAACAGGTTAGGAAATTTCTCGCTCCAATTTTCAAAAGTAGCAAAGAAAGACGCTTTTTTAACTTTCTTTTACTTTGTTGACTTAGTTTTCTTTACATTTTTCATCATGATATGCTGGCCAGTACTATCATCTTTTGATCTATAGAAAGATACCATCGAATAGTATTAAACATGAACCATAATTAACGAAAAAGCAGAGAATCTCTCATTGCTACTTTTGTCCATTTGAATAGTTGTGCGACAGTTGTTCTCTATTATTCTAATTATTTATACGAGTTTATGTTCAAGAGTAAGCAAACGAAGAAAAATTCGCAAAATCAACGTATATTGCATTATGATTTATGCGAGCTGGTAATACAATGAGCTAATAATTATAATAGACAGATATACATCTATCAAACATATTAGTTGTCTGAAAAATGTCTATCTGCGAATGACAATTCAAGAGCAACAATTGAAACCACATCAGCACTTGTGAACAAAATTTTATGAGGCCTTTACTCGGGAATCTTCAATTGTTGCCCTTGAAAGTTTTGTACATTGTGCAAATAGTGTTAAGCTAATGTTTCTAAATATATTGTTTCGCTTCTAGCTGATTGTAACAACTGCCCATCGCTACAAAAAAAATTGGAGAGAGCTGAAGCCAGAGTTCTTGTGCTTACTGAGTTGAACTTAAAGTTGCAAATTGAAAAAGTAAAACTGATGGCTCAGAACAACGAGAAACCACCGGTAAGTCTACCTAGTTTAAACCACCGTAAGTTACTTTGAAAGATTGATAGTAATACAAGTAGATAAACTTATATACTTACCTTATATACATACCTGTACATAAAAGTTGTCTCCAATTTGAACACTTAGCCAGCCTCACAGTCTGTGGAGGGTCCGCAGGTCGCCTTCTACTTTATCTATCACGGAGAAAAAAGATTGGTAAACGCAAACATATTCTAGTTTCATTTTACCGGAATTTCACGTTGAATTGGGCACAAATATCATATTAGTTTGATTTCACTACCTACGGTGGTTTCGAGATTTAAGCAGTTAAGTTCAACTGATTCCCGAGTAAAGTCTAACATCATAAAGATAGTAATTCGAGACGATTTTTGAATGATCAAATTATGTTGCTAGAGCAATTTTATAAAGATTTTCGGATAAATTTTTCAAAAGGGCTTAGCTAATTCAGTAAAAGTATCTGGAAAAATCTTTTTTTTTACGCTCGAGTTTCCATGGTCGCACGTGGACGTAGCAAATCAATACGAAACTTGTTAAGGTCGGTATCATGTTCGAAAGAAATTTCTTTTTCTGTCCCAAACCCATGTTAAATTCCGTTTACTGAAACGGAAAAGTAAAGAGTCGAAAAGAAATTTCTGCAGCAGTATCCACCTGAAAAGAACGAAAAATAAAATTGGAATTTGTAAGGTTTTAACCCAAACTAATGGGAGGTGTCACTTTTACTTTCAGAAAAATGATTCGCTCGATTATTCCGTAAGTGAAGGTGACATTTCGTTCCATGCAGATCAATTGTCAAAATTCGAACAAAATTCCGTAACCTCTCTACTTTTGAAGTCGATACTGACCTTTAGTGTAGGCCTAGAACATGACTCTGAAACGGTTTTGAGCCTGGGAATGTCTGGGAAAAAAAAGTTGCCGACAAACAAAATTGAAATATAATATGTTTTGCGCATTTCTTCTTCTTTTATAGCTTATTCTACACTGTATTTTTCTTTTTCAAAAAACCACATATTTTTTTCTTACTTTCTACATACTTTTCCAATGATGTATTAATACCTATATTTAGTGAAGATAATAGTTTGAAAATATCGATTAAAAGTTACGTGTTTCTTAGTGACAAAAATCACATTTTATAACTTTTTTCAACTTTTTTAACAATATTTTTAGAACTTCCTCAGCTAGAAGCTTTTAGTTTAGGATTTTTCTTAGTATATTTGTTTGCTATTACAAGAAAATTTCAATACAAGGATCAGTGAAAGTCGATCTTTTTTTTTAAATATTTTTCTCCTTCAGATCTGATAGTGCAGTTGAAGTTCGTTGTGCATTATCGTATCGCAAACTGGGATGTAGTTGCATGTTCCGAGTTTCCAATCCTAGTCCTTATCTCGTCACCTATGTCCTTCATTATTATTCTTAAATTTTGTTTTTATAATAAACTTTTTTTTTGTTTTACATTCACAGTTCGTTAATAAGGTAGATGACTGGTTGAGCCCAGAATCTGTGTTACGGGTTCATACGGAATGCGCTTCAGGATCCGAAGGAGATGGTCGCTTTATTTCAAAGCTAGCTGATCACATGTGGAACAAACAGCAGTTAAAGGAACGATCCGTGAGGGGAAAGTCGTGTAATTTACATCCAAATAGTGGCAGTCATAAGCCAGCAACTCCTTCCAAAGTTTCATTTATAGTTGAAAAGATGATGCAACGGGTTGATCTTGAGGGAGACCTTGAGCTCAAAAGAAAGATTCCCTCACGGGTATCAAGAAAACTGAACGAGAAAATGTCAAATGCCCGCCGCAAAACCTAATTTCGTCATTTATTCATAAATCCACAAATAACATACATTCGAAAAAATCGACACGATATTTTCACGTGAAACGTACGTTATCGTTTTCCACTACCAAAACGAGTAATAAACACCTGGAATTCACGCAAGAGATGCGTGTTTTCCAAGTAGATTCACGTTCTACGTGAAAAGCACATAAATATTTATATTTACCTGATTTTACTGAAGAAGATTTGGTTAAGTTTTCAGGTGAAAGTTACGTGAAATTCGTGTCGATTTTTTTGAGTGAAGCAAGTGTTAAGACAGTATAGATTCAAGAAAATAAATGTTATTGCTGTTATTCCTAATATTTCACACTTAAAAATATTAATTAAAAATAAGTTGATAAGAATCATATTACATTAAACGAAAACCAACATTTGATCTTGATACACTAAATAC
>JASCZW010015536.1:0-20364 GCA_034211315.2 Aedes japonicus | reverse complement strand
TTTGGTTTGATCTTGGCGTCCATCGGTGTCAAAGGTACGAAGAATTGTCAGCTACAATGCATTTGTGCATCTCTCTGCTTATGTCGTTATTGCTGGTCACCAATCATTCTAGGTGCACACATTTGCCTTCCGCCTCGATTTCATCACCGTCGATCTGAACTAGCGATGAGAGGCTAACATTGTCTTCTCGTCAACTTCATCCCCTCATGTGTTTTATCTTACTGTGTTTTAATGACAAGCTCCATTTTACCTGTTTCAGCCTTAAGTCGGAGATCCTGTGTAACATAGTCGCAACCTTTCGTACACACTTTAATCCACTCTTTCTTCAAATCCTTGTCATTTTTGTAAACCCGCCCTGTTTTTCGGAGATGCTCTTCATAATCACCCAGAATTTTTGAAATGAGCGAAATATGCGAATTTGCCTCCTCCTGTACAAAAACAACATCATTGGCTTTGTACCACTTCATCACTCACCGGTTTCGCACTAGATCCGGCCAAAACAGAGTGTTACCTTTGTGGGATCGAAGGAAGGGCAGCAGGCGCTTCTGAAGGCATTCTTCTCCATATGTTTGACCGTTGATGGTGCAGGTCACTATGTACGGTTTGCTGGATTTGCTGCACCAACAGATCGTCTGCTACACCACGTACTTGTTGGCAAATTTTTTGACCTTCTTCTTTCAAAACTTTTCCGTAACACCAGGCGGAACTTGCCAACGAAAAACTCCATGCAGAGGATGTACGTCTCGTCATCCATTACGATGCAATTCCGCTGCACCAATCACTCGCGGTACAGCTACCTGACGCGGTATTTAGCCACCGTATTCTGTTAACGTTCGGTTAAGTGTCTTCCTTACCTTGAAGATATGAAGTCAGCTAGACGAACCAGATGGAAAAATCAACCTCCTTAGCCACGTCCCGACTCGAATGGCTCAGAATGCGCTTGAAGTAATCCCTCAACCTCCTTGCGTTAACGGGGTCAATCGGATCAGATTTTTTTCCGCTGCCTGCTTGCTGCTAGGTCATCTGGGTTTCTTTGAACGATGTTACCACATGGGACACAGTCGAATTGTCGATTCTCAACTGTTTTGCTATCCACCTGTGCGACTGGCCTGAATTTTCCGCGAATGTGCCCATAATTTTAAGTCGAATCACTTCTCTCTTGGAAGTCATCTCAATAACCACTTGACAGGTTATGAAGAAATGTAAACATAACACTCTAAATTAGTGTTACTCAAATTTCATCAATATTTACCCATGCAATAAAAAGTTATACACAAAAAAGTGCTGAATTTTTTTCTAGTACCATCTCTATCACAGCGCAGTAACGATTTTTTCTCCGCTTTTAACAAGCCATGATGAATACCATGTCCGTTACAACACGCAGCTTTATTGTATAGTAAGAAAAAATATTATAAACATTCCAGAGGAAGCGAGTGGTGACGTCACACTACCATAACATTCTAGAAACTGTATGGAATTAATGGAAATTATTCAAAACGTTTGTTGAGTTTATCATTCAATTAAACTGATTCATAAGCTTTTCATAGCTTAACCTTTTCCATCCCAAAAAGATTTTAGATATTTTGAAATGTTCTTTTTAGGTAGAAGAAAAGTTTGTCCATGCTTTGTTCCACTCTTCATGGAAGAATTGTAAGAATGAACAACATGAATGAAAAAAGGCCATACTGAAGGCGACCGGATTCTTGACTAGTTCTAAAATAAATAGTTTTAGGAATTTTTCAGGTAGGAAAATTGAGAATTGTTGCACCCCTAGTAGCACACTTGTTGCCATTCGGTTGAGATAACATAAATATGACTTGCTAAGTCATAATCAAGTTATTACAACTAATAATGATCGTAGTGTGCTACTTGGGACAGGCTCAAAACTTGCCTTTTCTAATAGATGTTTAACAATTGGCGAGTTTCAAGACTGTGCACCACTTGGGGTAATTAAAGTAATGCAAAATGGTTCGGGCTAAGAAATCTCGCAACAAACGTTGGAAACAAAGTTAAAAGCTGGTGTAAAGTCCCAGGAAAGACGTAATAAAGCCAGCTTCCTTTTTGGACTGTTCCAAAATTTGATTAACCTTTTTTTCCATACGCTTGGAACGTTCCGATAAATTTGTTGGATCAAAAGCTAGATTCCAGATTGATGGAACAACTTCAAATGTACAATGCACACTCAAGAAGACAAGAAGAATTAATTACCATCTCGAATAAGGTTGCGTACTTTTATGTCCGGATCGTGCATGTTATTAAAATCATCTTTCGTACAATTATACAAGCAAATGAATAGTGACTTATTATTGATTGTTCAAACCACAAAACAACAACCACTTGCTTCTACTAACTTTATCCTTAGTAAGTACGTGCAATTTGATGGAAAGCCTATTTTTGGTAATGCTGTAACTTGTTATGGAACACTTTTTCACTGCACATTGTACCATTACTCTACAAACTCATGCGAAGGGTGAACAAATTATTGGGAATAAAACAATGTTAATCACTTAATTTATGGAAATAGAATATGAACAAGGAGATTTACGTCACCACTTCCATGACCTTCGATGATTTTCTATGCGATGCACTAAACATTACCCTGCGGCACAAATATCAGTACAAGTTCCATCATTTCACTAATACATGAAAGCTCCTTGGGCCGGACCTGGTGTAAACGTCATTGGCTCAATGACCCTCATCAAGACATCTCCGCAAATCGCTCCTAAACATGTCAGGAAACGCTTGTAATGCAGTTTTCAGAGTCACGTTGCGAATTCAATCCGGAACCGGAGCTTTGTTCGACTTGAATGCTTTCACCACGGCCACGAGTTCCTCGTTAGTGACTTGCATATTTTTGGTATTGTCTCCTCCAGCTTCGTGGTGAAGGGGGGGGGGGGTTACCTTGTCGTTGGATCGTAATTCGATTGAAGCTCCTCCACGATGGCTTTTAGCTTGGCTGGGCACTCTTTAGGTCGCATCAATCCATATCGACCTCTTACGTCTTCCATTTCATTCGTTTTCGTTCTCCATGTTAACCCGGGGCTCTCTTTGGTGGTGCTGTATCGAATCGCCCGATGGTCACAGTCACACTCTCCATTTCAGTTTTTTCCACAAACGACGAACTGCAGAGACAACGTCGCTAATTCAATCACGACCGTTTCTACGAAGAGTGCTCACAGTATCTTCGTTGGCCAGCTTAACTTCCAGCTTTGCTAGAGGTTTCAGTGGATTGACCCTTTTCTTCGAGAGGACATACGAAAAACACATGTGCCGCGGTTTCCTGCGCACTCTGTGCATGTCCATACTTGTGCAGAAATTGTCTAAAGCAGCCATGGCCTGACAGAATCTGCGTTAAGTATAAGTTCACTTCATCGTGTCACCTACCAACCCACCCGGACAGTTCCAGGATTAGGTGGAGTTGTTCTATTCCCTTTGCCACTTAACCATAGATGCGGCTCTAGTGGTCTATCAAATACCTCTTGTTCCACGTTGTTCGAATCCCTTTTCGTCCTCTTTTATGACGATGGCTATTGGCATTATCCCCACTAGAACGCAGACCACGTCGCGTGATACCGTTCAATACGCACATAAGCGTGTGCGTACTCTCTAGCTTACTCAGATTGCTCTTGGTACTCAAGGCGGTGATCCATGCTGACCCGCCGTACCTAAATATGGAAGGGCGACAATGGCCAGGACTTTTCACTTACTCCCTTGCATCGCCGAGCTATTCGACATCATGCGGGATAATGCCGTTATAGCCATAGAGGCTTTCTTGCGGGCGTAATCGAAGTGACTAATAAAGGACAGCTTGTCGTCAATCATGACTTCCAAGTACCCAAAGACCTCTTCGATTCAATTATGGAGTTACCATCACTAATCTTCACGTTTTGCTCCGATTTTTGGTTGTTAACAACCATGACGTCAGTCTTATTATGGGCTAGCTCCAGTTTCCTGGAACTCATCCATCTCTCCACAATGCCAATGGAGTGTGAGGCCGTTAACTCCACCTCTTCAATGGATTCACCACATATCTCCAGGGTGATGTCGTCCGTGAACCCGACTAACTTCACCCCGTTCGGGAGCCCAAGCCGTATTACCTCATAGTACATCGTATTCCATAGAACCGGATTCAGGATCGAACCTTGCGTAGCATGGTGAGTTTATCTAGATGGTGCACTAAATATGAAGATTATGATGTAGAAGGAGATGTTCGCTCATCACCATGAGGCACCAAGAGTAAACAGTTATGTTTTGGCTAGAATGAAAGATGTGAAGAGAAAGTGTTGAAAGTTACGTCAGTGTGCGGCAGGCTGGAAATAGAACAGATGTTTTTATTTAGGAAAATTGAGCGAAAGGGCATGTATCCAGTGATACTCGAACCATGGACGTCAATTTCTGCCTCACATCCCACTGGGAAAATCTTCATGAGACGATGAACTGAAGATTCATCCTTTTCAATTGAAACACATTATCTTCTTTTGACAGCCACTTTTTAGTCAGCTTCAGCAAATCAAACTTAAGACAAACATTCTCGACTAAGCTTTCCATTCATCGTTGTTTATTTTAGCCTTCAGTGCCAAACTAGTATGAAGCAGGACAATTGAAATTCATCCAATTTGTGCGGATTAATATTCATTTCTGAGGTATTCGTTATTTTCAAGACTAGAAAAAGTGCCATCAGATAAAGTAATTGTAGCACCGGAACAATAATCAACCATTTTATAAAATGATAAATGAAATTGCTGATATTTAAGTTGCATTCACGCGGTTTCTGTTGTGTTCACAGCTCCTGCACAAATGCAAAAATACAATTTCAATAAATCACCACATTATCGAACAGAAACGCGATTGCCACCTCTGGTAGCGTTTGTCGAGCAAAGCTACAGTCATGCGTGAATCGTCAAATGACAAGACTTCTAGCAACACTGGCACACATGTTTCGTCGTGTTCGTCAACCACTCCTCGAGTGGAGAGGATGAAAGCAAATCAATTTCAACGAAATTGATTCACGGTCGTTCACCACGTCGTTTGAAGCAAGCCTGAATTTCAATTGAAATGCTCTCTACGGTGGCCATATCGCAAATGAATTTAAGCTTACTCACGTTTGACAGGAAGTGAATTGGGAGAGAATCGGTGAAGATAAGATGTATTCACTACACGAAAGCTTATTGAAGTAGAGTGAAATGAATACTAAAACGATTCATTTTCATTTTAATGCATCGACAATGTAGGGCCCTGCCTCCAAGAATCCTTAGTTTTGGATTGGTTAGTTATTATTAATAACTGTTATATTTTGTAAAATTAACTGGACAGAAGCTCCCTTACTTCTGCATTATAATGTAATGCTTTTATCTGAATCCTTATATGCAACATGAATAACTATTTGTAAGGGTATACTTTAGTTCGTGTATTTCCAGCTATAAATATTTTAATTTTCTAGACATAGTTTTAATATGCTTGTTTGATTTTTAACTATAGACTTCAAAATGATATTGATCTCAAAATCTGTCTTCGCATGGATTCGGTCCTTATTTAAAGTAAAGAAATTTTTATTGCCGTTTTTGTGAAAGTTCCAATCACATAATAAAATTTTATTTTTTTGCTTGTTTCTTATCACTAATTCGCAAATTTTTCGCATGTTTACGGTCTATTGTCACTCTTTGCATGTGTTTGCAAAGTGTTTGCATGTATTTTGTGTTTTGCAATTGACGAATTTCACGCTAACTCGTATTCTCGGTTGGCAGCACCCTCTCAAAATCTAATGAAACTTTGTAGGTGTATAGACTATGTCTATTCAAGCGACTTTTCATACTTTGTTTTTGCAAAATTTATATAGACTACCATTTGAAAAGGGCTTAAGTTTTTTGATCGATGTTTTTCAAATCAACGAAACTCAAAAAGGACAAGGCTTACAAAAAAGTGATGCAAGAGGTACTTTTAGAAAATCAATTGAACTTTTAAGAAAAAAAAATGATAAAATCGATTCTTAGATTCTTCTTTGCTAAAAAATATTTAAAACTTAAAGTCAATTAACAAAATATTTGGACGAATTTTCTTAATAATGGCAATATAATTGTCTAAAAGTTCGCCAAACATTGTAAGATGGGCACTTTTAAGGAAGAAAGTTTTTATAAGTACAACTTTTTCATGTCCTATTTTTACCGTGTATCACGCAAACTCGTCTAGTTAAGATCTTCAACACCCCTATAGAATCCAATAAAATTTAGCAGTCATAAAGAATTGAATGTATTGAACATTTGGTAAAAAAAACAATAATCATTTGAACTTATAATTGAAAAGGATCAACAACATTCAATTTCCCTTTACAAAAGTTAAACAGAACCAAAAATGTAAGTTTAAGTAAAAGTAGTTCATAACTGCTTGTTCAGATATTCTTATTCTTAGGGGCGATTCAAATATGGCGTCGTATATTTTTTAGGAGGAGGGAGCTGGGGGGATGCCTAAGGAATGTCAAGATTTGTTACAGTACGTGTAAAAGGTATGGGAAAAACTTTGATAGAGTAGGGCGTCTTTGTATATGCATAAAATCTTATCAAATTAGAAAATGTAAAACTTTTTGCCTAGCACTATTACTGAATCTATGACCATTTTGTGAATCAGCAGTACAAATAACGTTTGCATTAAAAAAATTGACAAAAATTGCCAATTTTTCAAGGGTTTACCTTCACCCTCACTGACAAAACCAGCATGCCGTATAAATCATAGTAGCCCTTGAGTCAGCAGACAATATTTGACAGCTCTTTTAGTCGATGATGGCAAAAACAGTGAAACAACTACGTTCAGAAGTGTATGTGTTCAAAGAACAGTGGCACTATCAGACAACAATCAGAGCATTGAAAGAAAGCCCGGTTCCGGACGGCCAACGACCCAGAGCGACAAGAAACTCCAAAGGATGCTGAAGAGGAAGACCGAGGGAAAAGTGGCTATATCGCTGCGTGCGCTTGACCGGCCAAACAGTTCCCCAAGAAGGCGCTGCGGTGGCTGACAATCAGCAAGAAGGGGATGTCAAAGCTCCTCTTCTTTTGCTCCGGACTGGTCGTGAAGAGGGAAATTTATAGAACAAAATGCCTGCCGGAAGTTACGTCGTTCATCAAGAAATACTATAAGGCCGAAGACGCGGTGTTCTGGCCGGATCTGGGCCGGCCAACTACTCGAAGCGATCGTCGGAGGAAATGGAGCGGCTGAATATCGATGTGGTACTCAAGTCGGTCCAACCAGAAGCGTAAGATCTACTCTAACAATTTTGTCGCGAAAACTGAGGAGGAATTGATAAATAAAACGAAGAAAGAACTCAAAACACGCCTACACGCATGTTTTCATCCGCCATGGCGAGTGTTCCAGTTAACTGCCGGAAGGCCGCTCGCAAGGGCGTAGAATTGTTTTGCAATTAAGCTTAAACAACTACCTTCCATGGGAAACTTATCAAAAGCAGTTATCTGTCTTAGATTTTTTTTATAAGCATCCCGAAAAAGTCCAGTTTTTTTAAATGCAAACGTTAATACCCTGAGCTCTCACAAGGCTTTTCATTTGTTTCACTGTGTGCTGCGATGCTTTGAACTCACTAACGGTTTTATTTACCATGACTTAAATACTAAATTAAGCGGGAAGATATAATGTATTTCAATCAAATCTATACCTAAGCACAGAGAACTGACATTGGTGTCCATATACCTTTTCTTGAAAACGTGTGTAAAAGTCTTATGGGCACCCGCTATAAGAAGCAAGCACAGAGAAAAACAAACAAAATTTATCAGGTTATGGGCTAGGCTTTTTATTGATAAACATTTGCATGACAGTTCTCGCACAACTGCAGCGCTGCCTACCAGGAGCATTACGACATACATTTGAAATGTCAGTTTAAAGTTTTACACAATTAGCAGACCGAAGATGAACGTCTGTTCTCTGTGACCTATGATCACTAAAGTAATAAAATGTACTATACTACAGGAAACACGACGGTTATTTTAGGTAGGAAATAATAAAAATTGTCAGAGTTAATAATTAAATGGTGCTCAAATTTTTAGGTAATAAACAAGATCAGGTGATTTAATCAAATTATCACTGAAGTTTAAAAAAATTATGATAAGTCCTTTCCAAATGATAGCCTTGATTTTTCAAACAATAAGAAACCCTTGAAAATTCAAATAGTAATTAATTAAATTTAATCACTAATAATTAAATTTAATTGGCTTCAACTTATGAGACGCGTAGGAACGGTAAAGTAGGACATGAGTAAAGTAGGACATGGTAAAAGTAGGACATGAAAAAATTGTTGTTTGAAAAACTTTTTTTCTTAAGAGTGCCCCCCTTGCAATTTATGGCTAACTTTAAGACAACTATATTGCCTTTATTTAAAAAAATCGTCCAAAATCGTTTAATGTACCCATTTTTTGCAAATTAACTATAAGTTCTTAGATATTTTTTTCAGCATGTGGAATTCGATTTTACAATTTTTACAATTTGTTTATAAAATTTCAGATGACTTTCTTAAAGTCATCCATATATCACTTTTGTGTAAGTCTTGTCACTTTTCAGTTATGTTGATTTAAAAAAAACGATCAAAAAACGTAAGCGCTTTTCAAATGGTACTCTAGATAAATAGTTTATAGATATCTTAGCTCGAAGTGGCTCAAGATCAACCAAATAAGGCTTATCCTATGTGAAATTTCCAGAAAATCAAATAGAAGCTGTTTCAACTACCGCACGGCTCTGTGAACGAAGGTATGGCTGGTTTTACCCTACTTCCCCTTATATTTTTGAATAATGTATGGACATATTTGCATGGAGAGGCTCAAGATCAACCAAATAGGACCAGTCTTATGTGAAATTTTCAGGAAAATTTAATAGAGGTTGGTTCAACCACCGCGCGGCTCTGTGAACAAAGATATGGTTGATTTCACCCCAGTTTTATCCATATAGTTAAATTTATTATCCCAAGAATAAAAGCGGAAGTGGGGTAAAATCAGCTAAACCTTTGTTCACAGAGACGTGCGGTATATAAAACAACCTCTATTTGGTTTTCCAGGAAATTTCCCAGTGGACTAGCCCTATTTTGTTGATCTTGAGCGATTCCGAGCAAAGATATCCATTAATTATTCAATAACATAAGGGGAAGTGGGGTAAAATCAGCCATATCGTCGTTCACAGAGCCGTGCTGTGGTTGAAACAACCTCTATTTGATTCTCCAGGAAATTTCACATGGGACTAGTCCTATTTTGTTGTTCTTGAGCGACTCCGAGCAAAAATATCTATAAACTATTCAATAATATAAGGAGAAGTGGGGTAAAACCAGCCAAATCTGCGTCCACAGAGCCTTGCGATCGTTGAAATAACCTTTATTCGATTTTCGAGGGAATTTCACATGGGATTAGAACTATTTTGCTGATTTTGAGCCTCTTCGTGCGCGACTCCGAGCAAAGATATCTATAAATTATTCAATAATATAAGGAGAAGTAGGGTAAGAGCAGCCATATTTTTGTTCAAAGAGCCTTGCGGTAGATGAAATAACCTCAATTCGATTATTCAAGAAATTTTACATAGGATATGCCTTATTTGATTGATCTTGAGCCTCTCCGTGCAAAGATGTCTATAAATTATTCAATAATATAAGGGGAAGTGGGGTAAAACAAGCTCTAACACTCTAGTTCCATTCGATTCCCCAGACCATCTCCGAGCGAAAATAGCCTTGTTTACAAGCATTGCTTAAACCGACAAAAGCTACAGATTTTTTCCTAAGTTTTCATAAGTTCTTGCCCACTGTGTACTGCCCACCGTATCAAAAATATCTTATGTCATATTGCTTTGTTCTCATCACTTTATTTCCTATCTCATATTTCTCGACTCCCCGTGCAAATTTATTATTGTACTTCTCACAAAATCAAATCAATGCATCAAAAGCTCTCAACTCACAAATATGGAAGCCGATCACAAGCTTATTGTGATAAGTACGAAGAAATCAAAACAAGACCTTCACCATATTTCACAATCAATCGTTGACTTTTACTGCTTCAGTAGGCCCTGCTCTATGGCCAGAGGTGAAAACTCTGCTCCAAGAAAGATCCGATCTTCAAGCTCATTTGATTGCTCACTACTGCCAATTATTTTCACACAATTGAATCATATGAATTAAAGAACGCTCAGATTTGCAGATTGACAGATACAACCTGTTAAATGCTGGTTGTTGGTTTCCACTGCATCTATGGTGCATGCAAAACCAATTATTCTTAGGTAAGCGATGACGATGACGGAGATGCTTCGCGTCCCTTACTGGTCAGGCCCCTCCTGGCTGCGTACCTGGTGCTTATGTGAACAATGCCAACCCACGATTAGCCATTAGACATACATACCTACTAGTTATCAGTGACGACTGAGCATTAGCAGAAGCATGCGCTTCCCCATGCCTCCCTCGGGTCACTGCCTGTTCCCAAATGGGGGACGAAATGTCAAGTACGCGGAAACAGGTTTCGTCTCCCACACCTAGTAGAATTTCTCCAGCTCTCAAGGGCAGCCAAAGTAACATTACCTCATCCCATGTGCTGTGGTGGCTGTACAATTACAACTCCCAACAAGGTAGAAAAGCGATAACTGTCTCGCGCCGGCGGTGGATGAATTCGTCTCGGATGAAGTTGAGTGAAATGAATGAACGAACGTTGGCGCGCAGAGCGGAACACGCGTGCATGGTAGGAACGAATTTAAACTATGCGGCTTATCACGTAATAGACGTCGGCGACGTCATCGCCGGCAAAAAGTGTGCCTCAAAAAACAAGTGGAAAAGGAAAACATGAAAGCTTGTTTAGTTTGACGCTTCTCATTGACTGACACCGACTGTTCGATAGAGGGTAGATAGGATCTAAGTAGCTACATAATACAGCTCCGGATTATCGCTTGACCCAGATGCCCAAATTTGAGAACGATTCGGTTATGGAACTCCATTATGTTCGAAATGAGTTACATCCAGACTGAACTTAACCATTTTGACGAGTTAACCATCATGACAAATTAAGCGCCAGTGTAACCCCGTCATGGCCGAAGCGGCAGCTCAAGAGCAAGATGATCGACCCAATCTGCACATATGGCACAGACGGCCGGCGGTGGGTTGGAATTCTGCTCATTTACCCTTGCCACATGCATTCAACGAAGGCTAGCAACATTGACAAGTGCACAAGCAAATAAAGATCGAACCCTTGAAACAGGACCTCCGTGGCCCTAACCTATAGAACAGCCCACTCGGTGCAATCTGCTCATTTTCTCCTTCCATATGCTATATTTACGTCGACCAGAGCTCCGGTGTGAGTGCAAATGAAATACGTACTGGCTGCTGTTCATCATACCTACAGGCTCGTCGTTCAAGGTAGAGTGATTTATGCATTAACACTCGTTCGGTCATGTGGCTGGACAACAAAAGATGCGGTCCTTGGAGTGGTTTCAACCCGCCACGACCGCAGCCGCGCGAGGATTTGATCGTTTTTCATTTGCCCTTTTTCTACCGCAGACTGCGACTGAGACGTGAAATGAAGACGCAGCCAAAGACGATAATTACGCTTTTATGTGACTTGAACCTGTAAAACTACATGCAGTCAGCCATCCGTCATGTCGGCAGCAACACGCTCGACAATAGTTAGACGGTTTGTACTGTCATGCGAGGGTGACATCTTCGGAGCAGTCGAAGATTGAACACTCGGATGACTCTCCGAGAAAGACGGGTTCCATTTGAATGCTTCCACGCCACGCAATGGCTAGCAATAGATCACGCCGATTGTTCGTCAAAAACGTTTTGTCACCAAGCTGTCAGTCACAGCAGCGACCGAAGATGGAAGTAAAGTTACCTAATGGGTGGTTTGGAGCTCTGAATGGAACGTTTTTTTTTCTTCTATCGATGCGATCTTTTATGGTTTACCAACATTCGTTTAACAATGTTATGATGCTTCACGTTTGGTTGCGGTGAGCGCTTTAAGTGAATTCGTGGTTTTTAGAGGAGGTGGTAAGAGGATAATTAAGATAAAGGTTAGTTGAAAGTTTCCCACTTTAACATCAACGAGACCTATAATGGGACAGATAATCGGTTCATAGCTGCGCATGAATTTGTTAAGGACAAGTCTATTCTTTTATTTTTCAAGCTGAATGTATCATACCAGGCAGTGTTCAATAAGTAAAAGCCTCCTGGTTTGTAATAAAGACTGGACTCGGAAAAAATGAGACACACAAAAATGATCACGAAAAATTCATTTTAAATTGGACACTGCTTAAATAACTATATTTTAGCTATGTTTTGGCATAATTTATTTATTGAATTTCCTCCTCCAAGCTGAATGCTCGAACATTTATCTTAACACTGCTCATGAGATCTTGGGCGAGGCTTTGTCCATCTTCCTTACACAATTTCTCACAGTTTTTCTTCAAAGCTTCATCAGTTTTGAATGTTTTTCCGCTTTTCTTCAACTTCTTCTACATTATCGCCCAAAACTTTTCGATCGGATGAAGTTCTGGTGTATTTGGTGAGTTCACCTCCTGCAGGACCACATTAACGCCCTTCGCTTCGTACCAATCCATTACAGGCTTGGCGTAATGGCACGAAGCAAGATCCAGCCAGAATAGCGTGGGACCACGGTGAGAGCGGAAGAAGGTCAGCAATCGTGTCTGCAAGCATTCCTCTCGATAAATCTGCCCGTTTATGGTGCCGATTGTAACGAACGGCTTGCTGTACCGTCCGCATTTGCAGATCGCCTGCCACAACAGGTACTATTTCGCGAATTTGTCCATCTTTCTCTTCCGGAACTTTTCCGGAACCTCCATGCGGGACGTACCAACAAAAAACTCGTGGCTGAGGATTTGTTTGGTGTTCATATATGCCTTGATATATGTCTCGTCGTCCATGACGAGACAGCCTGGCTTGATCAGCCACTCACGGTACAGCTTCCGCGCACGCAATTTGGCCACCGTGTTTTGCTTGTCAGTTCGGTTTGGCACCTAACTGACCTTAAAAACATGTAGCCCAGCCCGCTTCATGATCTACTGGATGAACCACTTCGACGAATTGACCTTTTTTGTCACGTCTCGATTGGAAAGGTTCGGGTTATTCTTAAAGTACTACCTTATCTTCTGCGCCTTCTCTGGGTATTCCGTTTTCGGTTTTTGGCCGCTTCCAGCCCGTTGTTCGATGGTCTTCGTCTTTTGGAACATCTTCACAACGCGGGACACGGTGGAAAGGTGGATGCCAAGCCTTTTGCCGATCTATCTGTGCGACTGATCAGGATTATCGATCACCACGGCCAAGATTTGCTGGCGTAGCTCTTCTTGTTTCGAATGCATCTTGAAAACTACTTGACAGATCGCAATAAAATCGAGACTTTTTGGACTTTAACCAAAGCAAAGCTTCGAAAATAAAACTAGCGGACGACATCCAAAAATATAAAAAAATATTGGCCAAAAGTGGTAAAAATGATTGGAACTACCACTGTGCAGAAGCTAATGGGTCATGTTTGAGAAAAAGTTAGGAATCTTGGCTATGATTAAATATTTTGATTAAACGAGATTAAAATATCATATAAAACACAAATACAAATATGATTTGCCAAATAAAATTATTAAAACTAAAAACAACATGACTTTTTTGTTATTTTGAAAGTGTGCTTATACTTTCTGGAACAGTCTATACAATCAAACAATAAAATAGAAAATGCAAACAGATTATACTCTTACACTAGACATTTGGAGAAACTCATATATCGACTGCATATAACAAACTAATCTGCATATGGAAACTTCACGGTATCTTAATTAGGCCTCAAGTGTATTCAACAATCATGTGCTGTCGGCGTAATTATCTGTACTCACACAAAGATGAGATCAAATATGATCTTTCAACCAGCACACTCATCTGTTCCCTTAGTTCTTAACAGGAAACAAGATTAATGTTTACAAGTTTTAGTCGACCGAAAAGACTAAATGGAACTGAAACTGTAAAAAAAGGGTATATATACTGTGATCAACTCTCAATGAGATTAACACCATTCCATTACCCGCATTTTTCCCATTGGATAAGCTATTGTTTAGGACTCCTACCCTGCGCCGTCTAAATTATTGGGAATTGGGTTCCATTTTTGCCCATTATGCGTTGCTTTATTCACTTCACAAATATTTTCTTTTACTTGTTATGCTGAAAGTTATTCGAATTTAAACAAACTTGATAGCTACCCATAAACCATTCGTACGTGATTATTGTTATGATGTGATGATTTTTTTTTAATCCACGAGGTGTTCATATTTTACAGGTATTCCCACAGTCTAGCTATATTACATCCACCAAGTTGCGTTCTTCTTGTAATTTATGATTTTCAGTGCTATCAGTATGATTTAGTTAATTGATAACTGAAATACACTAAGGTGTTTTTTGCACGTTTTTTTACACGGGTTGTTTTCAGCGATAACTCCAGAACGGGACAACTTATCGACCTAATTCAAATCACTGGAAATTTTAAAAACTGTATTTTGACCATTTCATGGAAAGGTAACGCAAACAAACGAAATCGAAGCAATATAAAATGTTCAAGCATATGAATTTATCAACTCTATTTACTATTCCATACTAAAAGTGAAACGTATCCCCCGTGCAAAAAAAAACCTTTGTGGATTCCAAAATAAATTATTAACGAAGTAAATACAAAATAACATCATCTGAATCCGACTAATCGTGTGAATTCACCTTCATTTTCAGCAATGGGAGCCGACTCCCAAGCAAAGCCGATGCTGTGCGCCAAAACGGCCGAGCTGATCGATACTGGCATCTCGAACACCAAGCTAACTATGCAGACCTCCACGTGCAGTCAGCTTCCCAGCCTGACGGAACTTCGCGAGGAACTGAGCGCGCAGGATTCCACCCTCGATCCGGCTCAGTTCCAAAAAGCCCTCACCAGTTGTAGCAGTCTGGCGCACGAGCAGGAAGTCGACAAAACGCTGAAAGACATCGGGTCTCATACGCCAATCCTGCCGTCGGAAATCGGCACAGATTTCAACTTCAAACGAGAGATTGTCTGGAAAAATGTGATAGGTTTCGCTGCATTGCACATCTGCGGCTGGATCGGACTTCATTTGTCATTCTGGTTGTACTGTGACTGGCGGACGACCCTATACTGTGAGTATGGCATCGATTTTCGATGATTTGTTTGAATCTTAGTTGTCCCGTAAATTGCAGCTTTTTGGTTGATGTACATGTCCGGCCAGGGAGTCACGATGGGTGCCCACCGATTATGGGCCCATCGGGCGTTCAAAGCGAAACCTTGGCTAAGAGTGTTCCTGCTTTGGTTACACACGCTTGCCGGTCAAAACTGCCTGTATGTGTGGGTACGGGATCATCGACAACATCACAAATTTTCGGATACTGACGCGGACCCGCACAACGCCAACCGAGGATTCTTCTTCTCCCACGTCGGCTGGTTGCTCTCCCGCAAGCATCCCAAGGTAAGATGGAGCTTTTCTGAAACTCCAACATTAATAATCAAATCATCCGTTTCCCATTCGCAGGTCATCGAATACGGCAAGAAGATCGACATGTCTGATCTGGAAGCCGACCCGCTGATCATGTTCCAAAAAGAGTAAGTACAGTCATTGTCGATTTCAAATCAAGTTCGAGACCAATGCCACGCATGAGATGCATTCACTTTTTCCGTCCATACGAGATCGCTTTGAATAGAGATAGATCCACTCCCTGTTTCAACCCTGATATATTCACCCTGAGAAACACTCTTATGGATGAAATGTGCATCAATGGTAAAGATCACGCGAAATGAACTGCTGATGATAAAACACGACATCAACGAGAATCACCACAACAGCAACAACAACACCACCTAAGTACCTGTTTAGAAGAGTTGAATACTCAACTCACTCACTAATCTTGGCATTGAAAACAATAAACGACGCCGGCTGCTATGCGGTGGCTGCTACGTTAAAATGATTGTTTGATGATTTCTTGCCCCTCGGCGTCGCGTCGCGTCGCACCTGACGTTGGCTCTGAGTTGGCTGAGGTACCAACGAAGTCAATGAATGTATTTGATGCCCGATGTTTGACGGTTAATTTTGGGCAAGGTCAAGTGGTACTTTCGTTTTGCGCCTGCCTGCACTTCAAACATACACGTCAAGTTCATCTGCGGCCTGCCTGTGTGCAATGCGCATATGCCCGTGTCCATGGATCGGAGCATCGGTAGCTCCGGCGAGAAACATGCTGAACATTGACATTAGGTACGGCTTTTTTCATCCAAAGCTAACCACGGCCATCGAGCTGCCGTTGGCGGTTCATTGGCACACGTCTTTTTTGTTGTTGTGATTCTTAAGATAACCGTGAAAGCAGTTGAGCTAGTTGCACAATTCCAATTTTAAGCAGCGATCTTATGTGTCCACGAGTTGGTACTTGATGGTCGATTGGTTTCGACTTGGAAAGGACTTGTAATCTTGTATCTAGCCTAACAAAACAAACAAACTGTGCCCCGGTAAAATACTTGTAAATTTTATGCATGGTTCATTCGGTGACTTCGACGACGAGGCAAACGGCATTATTGTAAAGGAAAACAAAACTCGAAGTTTTATGCTAATATGGAGATGAACGGAATCAGCTGGTGTCTTTGTCGTCGTCTTCGTCGGTTGAATTGTGTAATGGTCACCATTAGGAAATTGACTGTTTAAATACATATGCGATGACACCTTCAACCAGCACAACTGCAAAGGTAGCCAAGATGGACCCAATCCGAACGAAGGGAGCTTTGGGCGTTGCTTTCCCGTAGGTCACCCATAAATTAGAGAGTTGTTAGTGGTTGCCTTGTAGCGAAGGGAACCGAAATATATTTTGAATAATAACCTCAAAATGGTTGCGTAAATGGCTGCATTCAAAGCACAATAAATATATTAAAATGATTGATTTGTGATTTTAGCCTCGACGTTTCTTATTCCGAAAAAGATTGACCACCGGATAAATTGTTTCAACCATGATTCAAGTGAAAAAAAAACAGAAATTCATTGTTCTAAATGATTAGGTCAATATGATATAAATTATATTGCTTTGTTTATTCCTCTGAAGCTTTTCTATCAAGGTCAGTAGATTCTTTGATCGTATAAATTGAACCTCATGTTTTATCCGAAATTAATAGAAACATTTTTTTAAATACATAGTCACGCACAGTGAATCAAAATTCGTGAATGCATGAATGATAAAGACATTGTCCTAACTTTTCAATGTTGGGACAAAAAATAATGTATCTTTATCATTGTTGCATACTCAATACAATAATGACAAATTGCATGGCAGTAGAATCAAGATATTAATGTTTCACAATATCCGATTGTAATTTAGGAAAGAGACAAGGCGTTGTTTGTATAGTGCTTTGTATGCAACATAAATAAGTTCAATAATGTCACATGTTGCATCTACCGAAAAGAGACAATGTTTAGTTTTATCCCTCTTTCTCTCTCAAAAATTTTGTCGAGTTTTAGGGGATAGTTGGTAAAGATGGAAGATGGATACCCACTGCTTTAATGAAAAACATACGATTTGCAATAAATTTCAGTTTGTTTTGTTTACATGAACTAAAGTTTATCATGCATGTTGTTTTAATATCATACGATAATTCTAGGGTTTTTTTTTCATTAGGGCGTATCTACAATTACGGATTTCGGTGAAATTTTACAGATATCTGTAAAAAAATTACCGGATTTCGGTAAAATTTACCGAAATCCGTAAAATCGGATTACCAAACGTTCAGCTGTTGAAATTCGTAAAACTGTACAGTTTCTGTAAAAATCTAAGTGCATACTCTACAAATAGTAGAATGAAAACGTAAGGAGATTGGTTTATGAATGAAAGAGACGAGCCTGGAGAGAATCTAATTGATTCGCCTAATGAAAAAACCTAGATTAATTTATTCCTAAAAATTGATTTGCCACAGCTATGTTCATCTTTCCAACCATTGTCCGTTTCTAGCGACATTCCCCTATTTATTGCATACGTTTCATCAAAGCTTTTGCAATCCCGACTAGTGCTGTTCTTCCACTATTCGAGCGATCAGTAATTTGCGTTCCTTGTGGCATTTCCTCAGTGCATTTTGTTGCGTTATGTTGTTTAAAAAATAAATAAAAAATGGATTCTACATTTTTTAAAGAGGACAAAGAAAATGTGTCCCAAAAAGTTCGAAACATATTTCGTTCTGAGCATGAGGATCTTAGTTGTAGCCTGGGTCTAAATTGCAAGTTCAGTCCGAAAACGTTTCTGTTGACAAATTGTTAGCGCCATATCAAGAACTCTCACCCGGAGAGCTACAATGTGTTTCCGAGGGGTATGGGTTACTTTTGAAGATATTATCTAGAATATTTTCAAGCCATCGTGAGACGCGTCAAATCACATATGGATTCGATTACAAGATGAATGGTAGCCATAAAGAGTGCTCAGGAGAACGCTGGCCACATCCGGGCATGCTGCGGGTACCTATGGAGATGTGGCCAGTTTTTGATCTGAACCAAAACATTCCATGTGACATCTCTAATAACATTTAAATTCGATAATTGCCCAAAACCTTATTGGCATGTTCTAGGTACATCCGGGGAAAAGCCTTTTTTTTTTTACTTGGACCAGAACATATCATGCTACACCCCAAATCACATCTAAAATATGAGCAATAGTGGTAGAATCAAGTGTCAAGAACTACATTGGCCACATCAGGACACATCTGGGTCAGTGATGGTAAATGTACTATATTTTGGTGTTTCTCTTCAGCTCAAAACCTAGAATCTACAATTTTATCTGTAGATAATTCAACAATACCAAATTGCGATATGCATTCAACCACGTTTATTGAATCTTCTGGAAAGTCAGAAGATATTATGTGATAATCTGGGATAATATTGGTCATTATAAGTTTGCCTTGCAGCTAAAAAAGATACAGTTACAATTGGTTCAGCCAAATCGGAACCAAGAGCCTATCGAGAATCATCAGTTTTGTTCGACATATTCAATCATAACTTTTCAACTTAAAGATGCATTCTTGAAGTTTATAACCAACAACCAATTTGAGAGATTCATATCCATAATGTGCCAAAAAAATATTCTGTGAGGATTGACTATCCAATAATGTCGGTTGACCTAAAAGAAGATCCACTGAACATGGTTGAATACATATCGTATATTTGTATAGCCTAAAAAGCTACAGTTAATATTTCAGCTCCTAATTTTTGAGCTCCAGAACTGTATGGTTGGTAAAGAACATCCCAGATCATCTCATAATGTCTGCTGACCATCCAGAAGACTCAATAAACATGTTTGAAAACGTATCATAACTATGTGTAGCCGAAAAAGGTACAGTTACAAATCTAGATCCTATGTTCAGTACTCCAGGACAGGTAGGATGACTTAGAATATCCCAGATAATCTCATAATGTTGGTTGCTCGTTCATAAGATCCAATGAACATAGTTGAACACATATCGTACATTTGCACATGTGAAAAAGCTACAGTTTCAATGGTAGATCCTAATCTTTGAACTAATGAACAGCCCTAGTATGCCCCAGAACATCCCAGATTTCATCATAATGTTGGTGGAAGTTCCAGAAGATCCATTGAATATGGTTGTATACATATCGTAAATTTGAATAGCCGTGAAACTACAGTTACAACTGTTGATCCCGATCTTAGTTCAGGACTGTTTGGATCACCTAGAACATCCCAGATTATCTCATTATGTCTGCTGACCTTCCAGAAGACTCAATTAAAGTGGTTGAATACATATCGTACATTAGTATAGCTGAAAAAGCAACCGTTACAGTTGTATATCCTCAGTTCTGAACTCCAGGACAGCTTGATTGACCTAGAACATCCCAAATTATCTCATAGTATCGGTTGACCTTTCAAAAGATGCAATCAACTTTATTGATTACATATCGCTAAAATGTTCTGTACTCCAGGACAGTTTGGACAACCTAGAACATCCCAGATTATCTCATTATATCTGGTCATCTTCCATAAGATTGAAGAATAAACATGGTAGAATAGATATCGTAACTTTGTGTAATCGGAAAAACTATAGTTACAACTGTAGATCCTCTGTACTGAACTTCTTTATGTTCAGGATGTTCTGGGTTGAAAACCAGGCGTTAAACGCACATATTTTTTATTTTGCCCTGATAAAATAGTCTATTTGCAACAAGTTTGCAGAAGATAGTGTTCGCTTTTGTTCTGTGTGTGATTTCATATAGGCATTTTTCTTTAGGTGGAAGTATATCCACTACAAATTTTATAATTATTCAGATCAGTAATTTGTTCGACAGCAACAACTGATTGTCGCTATTTTTCCTGTTGCTGATACA
>JASCZW010015535.1:0-20356 GCA_034211315.2 Aedes japonicus | reverse complement strand
ACGTATCGTTTTATAACAGTTTTTTTAACTTTCCTTAGGGTGGGACTTAAAAAAACAGTTAGTTTGCTGTAACTTTTTATTTCAATGTTGTAGTTGAAAACTTTGCAAAGATGACTTTTAGGGTATAAAATGCCGCACATTTTGAAGATACAAGATAGTTGCTAGTTGTTGTGCTAAAAAAGTTGTAGGGGTTGATGTGTAAAAAATATATATATTTTTGCAAGATATCTTATTCCCTTATTTGCAAATATTTGCCAACACAAATTACGTGAACTGAAATAACAAACTTCCATCAACAAGATCTATGCAAAATTGTTTGTCCCCTTTTGCCCCCTTTAGAAAAAAACTCGTTTTAAAATTGGTAGTTTTGCATTTCTTCTGCATAATTTTCGATCAGCAACATCAACAATGATCACCAAAGACCGTAACAACGCGAGTTTTTTTTTTATGAAAATGTTTATATTTTTATACTTTTGTATCTCCGTTAATTCATTAACATTTACGTCACAGACAAACAGACATAACACATCAAACAGTTTGCACTACAAATGATCGTCACTGCGACACCAGCGCCATCTGTTGAGCACACTGTGATGGATGAAAAAGCTGAACAGATGGCAGTAGTGTGTTAACGTCAAACGTAAGAAAATCAGCTATACGCACTTCCTGTGGCGATATTACCAATTTAAAAACATTTGAATTGATTGTTTAATGAGTAATCGATGAAGAAATTGCAAGTGTTTTGTATGTTTGTCTGTGTTAACATATTTAAATTTGTTAGCTTTCATGTATGTATGTAAATTCATAAATATGACCAATTTCTTATAATGCCTAGAGATATTTATTCCTGTACCAAAGTCATAACTAAACGAGAAGAAAATCTGCAAATGTTGCTAAGGGTCTTATTAAATTTACCGATTACGTGATAACTTGTAAAATAAACTTGATCATTTTGATCACGAAATAAATTTTAAACTATAACTTCTAATTAAACGAAGAGAGTTGTATTATGAAAACTACACGCAGAAAAAAACTATCGTCAAAGCAAATATATTTAGGTCAATTCAATCGTAAACTTTTGGTTGTTCTGGCCACAAATATATGTTAAATTTGTTTCAAAAGTATTCTATGTTAAAATTATCGTTACGTTAAATGGGTTAAAATTATTCGTATTAAAAATAAATGTGAATATTTTTGGATTTGACAAAAAAAACAAAAATTTGAACATGCTCTAGTTTTTTTTTGTTTATTTCAAACATGCCTTAGGTTTTTGTTGTAACAATGTTCATACTGCCATGATTGTTATTATTAAAATTAATGATTTTTATTATTATAATCAATTCAATTTTACTGTTATGCCCAAGTAACCATAAGCATTAAGCTTTAGCTCGATAATAGCACTAAATCAGCATAAATGTTGCTTAAAAGTTCTATATTAGCATAAGTTCGGCATGCAAGCTTCATATTAGCAGCACAAATGCATTCAAGGTCAAACCAAGACTTAACATTATCGCCAGCATTATATACGCATATAAGGCTGTTATAATGCATAAAAGTATTTATCATGTTCACAGCATACACCCTTTATATCTGCATTTAGTGCTAATATAAGGCTATCAAATAATGCTAAGAACTTGCTTACAAAAGCATTGAAAAGTAATTTGTAGTCAACAAAAACCTGTATGGACGAGAATAAGTGGAAAAAAAAACTTTGAAAAGTGGAAATTGTATACGTAAAGTTAAATTGTATCAAAACTACGATACTTCTAAACTGAACACACATATTGATGATTTGGTTCCAGAAACAACTACATCTCCATTGGCCCGTTCTACGCCTTCAAATTCGTTTGTAGATACGGTGATGAAAGCTATAACAATTCTGGAACCGCTTATAGGCAGGCACAGGCAGCAAAAGCAGCGGTCCAACCATGCATACCTTGGTTCAAGACGCAGTGCAGGATGTTTTCACAGTATATTGAATTTACAAAATATTACTTTACGCATACTAATAAACCCGTTCATTACTAATAATACTAATTTACACAAAGTGGTTTATTTATAGCTCATTATTGCATGCATTATCCTTCTTTATTTTGCTAATACCATCAATAAGAAGAAACAAAAAAAGAAAGAGTTCTTAAGTCGGAAATAGACGTTGATAAATGCAGCATAATAGCCTTAGCAGTGCCAAAAACAGGCTATCAAAACTGACAGTTATGTTGAGGTGCATTAATATAGCATTGCTAATGCTATTTCCGAGCTGTCACTTCTACACTATTTAAGCACGTTATTTCGCCTTTTTTAGCATTATATAAGCATTATATCTGAATATAGAGCTTCAAGACATTTAAGTGCTGCTTTATATGCAGATATGATGCTGATATATTGCCAGGTTTAGTGCTTAATGTTTACTTGGGTGGTATTGATGAATTTGATTGTAATGATCAAGATTTATTGACAATTTTGATTATCAGGATGATTATGATCGTGATCATTTTTCTGGATATGATTTTAGTTTTTACCATTATTATTTGGATTATGTTGGATTATATATTTTTTTATTTAAATATTTTGGATGTTCAGAACATAGGATAATTACAATGTTGGGATAATTTTTATTGTTTTGTTGATATTGAATACCAATTCTATTATTTTAATGAACGTTGATTGTGTAGTAGAATATGTCATGATTATGAATAACATTGGGTGATCATTTTTAATGCGTGTATTATTTTATTTTATTAATTATTCTTTTGTTGTCATTAGCTATTTTTGGTTGTTATAATATTTATATTAATTATAAATATTATGAAAATTGAATATTAGAATATTACAATGATTATGTGAGAATATGACGTTCGATAGTACATGATAGTAATGGATATATTTATAACTATTATGATTAGTTTTATAATAGTTATTGTAATTATTCTTTTAAGTATTTTAGCAATTGTTATGATTATAATTATAATTATATACGTTATTATTACTAGCTGAACCCGGTGCGTGCGCTGCTACGCTTGCAACTAAATGAAGGAAAATTTAATATAACTGGCACGTTTATGGTTTTTTTTAAATGAGTTTTTTTTCTTGAATAAGCAGGGGTTCAAACTTCTATCAAAACATGCTTCTTATCCGAGAAATACACGTTTTGTGTTTAAGTATCCCTGACAATTTTCATTTTTGGTAGAAATTTGTGTTTCATTTGTATGGGAGCCCTCCCTTCCAGGAGAGGGGGGGGGGGTTGTTTCTCAAACCACCATACAATCATTGCCTTCAAAACCCCCCACATGCCAAATTTGGATTCCGATTTTGCATTGATTAGTTCTCAAATTATGAAAGAAATTTGTGTCTCGATATGTATCAGAGTCCCCCACTTCCTGAGAGAGTACGGGTCTCCGAACAATCATGAGAACCTTCTCCAGCCCTAAAAACCCCTTCATATAAATTTTCACGTTGGTCGGTTTAGAAATTTCTGAGTCCATAAGGGTCTGACAGGCAGACAGACAGACACAGAAATTCATTTTTATGTATATAGAAATCTACCCCTCCAAAAACCCCCACATGCCAAATTTGGTTCCATTTACTTGATTTGTCCTCAGAGTTATGCAGAAATTTGCTTTTTATTTGTATTGGGAGCCCCCCCCTTCAAAATGGGAGAGGGGTATTGAAGTTCCATAGAAACATTTCTTCCCTCCAAAAACCTCAACATGCCAAATTTGGTTTCATCTGCTTCATTGGCTCTCGAGTTATGCTAAAAATTATGTTTCATTTTATGGAAGTCTCCCCTTTCAGAAGGCGGAGGGGTCTCAAACCACCTGAGAATCATTTGTTTCCTAGAAAAACCTCCATATGCCAAATTTGGTTCCATTTGCTTGATTTGTTCTCGAGTTATGCTGAAATGCGTGATTTATTTGTACAAGAGACCCCTCTATCAGTGAGCGGAGGAGTTTCAAACCACAATAGAAACATTTCTTGCCTTCAAAAACCTCTACATACCAAATTTGGTTCCATTAACTTAATAACTTCTCGAGTTATTCAGAAATCTGTGTTTCATCTGTATATGAGCCCTCCTTTCAGAGAAGGGAGGGGCTCGAGTCAACTAAGAAATATTTCTTGCCTTCGAAAACCTCAACATGCCAAATTTGGTTCCATTAACCTGATAAGTTCTCGAGTTATTCAGAAATTTGTCTTTCATTTGTATGGAAACCCCCCTCCCGCCCCTTCCAGATGGCGGAGGGGTCTCAAACTTGCATAGATACATTTATCTCCTCCAAAAACCCCCATATGCCAAATTGGGTTCCATGTTCTTGGTTGGTTCTCGAGTTATGCACAAATTTGTGTTTCATTTATATGAAAGCCCCCCTCTTATAGAAGGCGGAGGGGTCTCGATTTACCTTAGAAACATTTCTTGCCTTCAAAAACCTCTACCTGCCAAATTTGGCTCGATTTACTTGATTTGCTCTCGAGTTATGTAGAAGCTTTTGTTTCATTTGTATGGGAGCACCGCCCCCCGACCTAACAGAGAGAGAGAGGAGGGGTCTCGAACTACCGTAGAAACATTTATTGCCTTTAAAATCCTTGCAAGCGAAATTTGGTTCCATTTGCTTTATTAGATCTAGAATTTTTCTTCTAATTTCTAGTTGTAGTAACTTGATTATGGCTTAGCAAGTCATATTTATGTTATCTCAACCGAATGGCAACATGTGTGCTACTAGGGATATTTATTAAAATTATGATTAGTTTTATAATAGTTATTGTAATGATTCTTTTAAATATTTTAACAATTGTTCTGATTATAATTATAATTATATTTATATATTATTATTATGATTAAAAAATAAAATTATCATTTTATTCGTCAATATGATTTTATGATTTTGATCTAAATTTAATTCTTTTGATTACGATTATAATGATCATCATTTTATGATTGCTATGATTGTTATGTTAATGCTTTTTTTTTTCAAATCTATTGAATGATTTTTAAATTCTGTTTGTCAATTATAAAAAAAAAATTACCAAGATAATAATGATATTATTATTATATAAATATCATCATGATCATTTTATTATTATTTTCATGATATCATAAACATTGTTTGAATAATAGTTTGAATTGAAATCATTATTAAAACCTTTATTTTTATTAAACTCAAAATCACATGAATAACGTTTATTATAGCAATTATTCAACTATGGTTTTTTACTATAATAATTATAAATATGGTTTTTATTATAATAATTACTCAAACTAAAATATAAACAATGATTACAACAAAAATTACGATGAAAATTTAAAAAATTCTGAAGTCAATTCTGATAATAATAATTATTATTATTAATTTAACGTTAGTATTTACAAAGTAAAGTATAAAACTGTAATAAGTGATCAAAATAATGGTTTTTTATAATTTTTATGTTGGCTTAGAATATTATAATTATTATGATTGAAACTAATATTTGTAAAGAAGTTATGATAGTAAGCATTACGATTATTATTATTATTTCTCATATGATGGGTTTTGTTGTTGTCACTATTTTGATTACTTTTATTTATATAATAAGTATAGTAATATTTTTTTCTATCATTATTAGAAAACCAATAAAATATAATTATAGAATTATAGTAAAACAAATTACCATTATTATTTTACGAAGATTTTTAAGAATTCTTTTAGTGACAGTTGTTTTATTGTTTTTTGTTTTGCACTTAATTTTATTGTTTTTATTTTTGTAAGCTTGGTTATATGTTTTTAGTTGTTGTTTTTGTTGTCATATTGATAGTTAATATATAATGATTTTTGTTAGCTTCGTTATGATGATTTTTGTTAGTATAAGCGTTATATTTTTTATTCATATTATTATTTTGTGTCATATTTGTTTTTTTTTATTATTATTATGGATATTATTATTAATGTTATTATTATTATTAATGTAAATTTTTAATTGTTAATTATATTAGACAGTTTTATGTGAGGATAATTATGAATATTAAGATCTGAAGCTGAACAGCTTTAATGAATCTCCCCTTCCTCTAAAAGCAGTATTGCTCTGAATTCTGAATTCCGATTGAATTCCTTCCTCACTCACTGGTTCCGATTTTGCTTCGAGCTGTTCATCCAAAGAAGCTGATTCGTTCCCGACGGCTTCTTGATGTGCATCAAAATCCTCTTAATCTACTTCGTCTTCAGGTGGCATCCATTCGGGCCCCACTGCAACAATGTTTGCGTAGTTGTGATATTGAAGCGCCAGTGAAGAGTAGAGTTAATCCAACATTCTATCGTTTGTGGTTGTGTGTGTGAGTGAGTGATTTTCAATTAAAAAATTGTAATTTGAAGATCTAGATATCAGAAAACCATTGTTTCTTATGCTTTGTTCAAAATTTCCACTGCAATTATCCCATTCATAAAATAGTAATTCCTATCAACCTCGAAACGGCCGCGAGTAATCGGTTCTACCTCCTTAGATAACTGATGTATATTTACTTGAAAACTTGGCTAAAGTAAAGTTGATTCGATTGAGCCTGTACAAATCAATGAATACCGTAAAACCGGGTGACTTCGATCACTTTTTGAACTATTTCTTGAAATTTTCTATGATAATTATCTTCAAAATTTTGTTTTACATTTTTAAAACCAGTACTGGTATCTGTAGTATAACACTACACAGAAATTTTAAAAATTTATTATGTCAGATGAACTTTAAAAAAAATGTTTAATTCCCGCGGCCAATTTTCAATAATGGGGTGACTTCGATCAAAATCAATTTTATCCATTTGAGGTGCTTAAATGAATAAAAAACATCAAATTTGTATGCAAACCGTTTGAATAGCACAGGGTGGAGCATTCTCCAAAGGGAACGTGCATTAATTATGTCACGCAGAAAAGTACCATTTTCAAAACCCTCCCCCTTTGTCATGTTTTTTTTATGGACCTTAAATTTTATGTACAGATTATCACAATTCCCAAAGCTCCCTTCAAATTAAAAGCATGACATAGTTTATGAGCGACCCATCCATTGCTATTTTTCAGCAGTTCACCATAATAAAGGGCGATACGGTCAAAATTTGGTCAATATCAACTTGACGTGTTTCTTTCAATTTTGCATTTAAAACTCTGAACACTCCTCATTTTGAAGGTGTGTGTGTGTAGAATGTTGCTCCTATTTTGATTTTGGAATTCACTCTTCAGTTGTCAAAATGCCGTCCAAGCAAGAAGAGCAGCGTATCAAAATTTTGCTCGCGCATCGCGAAAATCCGAGCTACTCGCACGCAAAGTTGGCAAAATCGCTAAAAGTTGCCAAATCAACCGTTACAAATGTAATTAAAGTGTTTGGGGAACGTTTGTCGACAGCCAGGAAGTCTGGATCGGGGGAAATCGAAAATCGGAAGCCGCTGAGACGACAAAGAGAGTTGCCGGTAGTTTCAAGCGAAACCCTAACCTATTCTCTCGAGATGCCGCAAATAAGCTGGGTGTATCGTCTACAACCGTGCATCGAGCCAAAAAACGAGCCGGACTATCGACTTACAAGAAGGTAGTGACTTCAAATCGCGATGATAAACAAAATACGACGGCCAAAGCGCGATCCCGGAGGCTGTACACGACGATGCTGACGAAGTTTGACTGCGTGGTAATGGACGACGAAACCTACGTCAAAGCCGACTACAAGCAGCTTCCGGGACAGGAGTTTTATACGGCAAAAGGAAGGGGAAAGGTAGCAGATATTTTCGCAAGCACACGAAACTGTCAAAGTTCGCAAAGAAATATCTGGTTTGGCAAGCCATCTGTACCCGTGGCTTGAAAAGCAGCATTTTCATGCTCCGGACGTCAACCAAGAAATTTACGTGAAAGAGTGTTTGAATAAACGTCTGCTGCCTTTCCTGAAGAAACACGGTTGTTCCGTACTGTTTTGGCCGGATTTGGCATCTTGCCATTACGGTAAAAAGGCCATGGAGTGGTACGCCGCCAACAACGTGCAGGTGGTTCCCGAGCGACAAGAACCCTCCCAACACGCCAGAGCTCCGCCCAATTGAGAAATACTGGGCTATTGTCAAGCGGAACCTAAAGAAGACCAAAACAACTGCTAAGGACGAGCAGCAGTTCAAGGCAAACTGGCTTTCTGCGGCGAAGAAGGTGGACAAGGTGGCTGTACAAAATCTGATGGCAGGGGTCAAGCGTAAGGCCCGGCAATTCGGATTTGGAAAAGCGGAAGCCTAACTGAATATTTTTCCTGAATTTTATACTAATTGAACTTGAAAAAGAAATTTAATTTGATTTTTAAATAAACGATTTCACCTGATTTACACGCGTTTTCCCTTGACCAAATTTTGGCCGTATCACCCTTTATTAGACAAACAGAAATACCTCACTCATGTAGTTTTTATTTCGGTACTACACCGTCGTAAGGACGCCAACACTGCCGTGAATCGCATATCCGTCCCATATGGATAGGAAATCAAGAAAATATGGTACTGATATGCGATTCACGGCAGAATTAATATCATCATATTTTTAGGGGGAAGGGGATTTTACAGACCGTGACGATCCAAAAGAACCATACAAAAAGGGTGACCAGTGTGCTTGTGTAGAAAAACGAAGAAAAACGACCGAAAAATGACAGATTGGAAGGTAGTGCAACACTTCGAGAAGGTTGTCGCGTTTATTCGTTTGCTCTTAGTTTTCGATCAAAATCTTTTTTTTTATTCATTGATTTATTTATGTATACAAAATTAATATTTTTTCGATTAGCTTAGAGAGACGAATGTTGAAGTAATCTGAAAATGTGATTGTCGATTTTTTTTCAAATCATTTTATTGCTTGAATAGATGATTGTTTTTGGGCTTGGTAAAAAGTACCATAAGGAGCATTTTTTTTAAATATTTTTTTTTATAGCGAAGGAAATAGAAAATTGCTACAAACATAATGCATTTATATACCCTAATAAATGCTGAATATATATGGTTCAACGCTTAAAAAATTCAGGCACTTGGAGAAGGATAATTTTAAATTGAATAAGTATCGGACTTGGCGGTCGAAGTCACCCCGCTCTACGGTACATAACATTCTATCGCTTTATGGCGGCTAGCCTTTGGAGGCAACAGGGATGCATCAATTGATGGAACGGCATTTTTTATTTGCATGATCACTACAGACTCCGAATTTAATTTCATTTCGGTTGTCTTAGAGCCCAGCCGACAGGATTCTATTCATTTTGATTTTGTGATATCATAAATGAAAAAACGCAAAAAACGTAATCCCGGATAGTTCTTGATGTCTCGGCCACAATATTTAACATTATGATTGTAATTTTGGTATTCTCCCATACGCAGAGTAACGATCTTTGATCATGTTGTTCAATTGTCATAACAATTTGAAAAGAGTCGTGTTTTAGTTCCGTGAATTTTGTTATTTTTTAACGTGAATACGATCCAAAATTGTTAACCAGCTGGTAGTTAATCAGCAATCCGAATTCGTATTGATCACAGTAGTCCATTTTCTCAAAACTGTCTCTATTCTTCCGTTGAACCACAATCATAAATTTTCAACTCCGTCGTAAGCCCAATAAACCACCGGGCCTTATCTAATAAGATCTAAAACACCCATCCAAGACAATATAAGGGCTGATTAGTTGGAAATGCGCTGAATAGAAAGCCCATTAGACTGGTTTTCGAGCGGTGATAAATGATCGCATTCATAATTATCACCCCGTTTGCCCAATTTATTACGTTGGATAAAACACACCGAATTTATAGACAAACCCCAAAATCTTGCACGCAGCTTTCGCCGCTCACTGCTCACTCTGACCCATCCCCGTCTAGCATCGATATAAAAATTCGGGTCAGTGAATTCTATTAATTCCGCGGTCGGTCCATCGCTCCAGCTGGGAAGCAACTTATGCAGATTCGAAATGTTTCCGAAAGACATTTCTTCGTCGACTGCCATAACTTCACGCCGCTAGTGTTCATTTGAATGCTTGGGCTCAGCGCTATTATGTCATAATTGAAATTCTCATCATCGAATGCAGATGCTAGGGCACCGCCCCTCCTCGATGGTTCAATGGTGATGTGATTTATTGCTCTCGTTGCACCCACCTGATCGAGCATAACAGATCAGCGGTGTGTAGGTCATGAAGCTCGGATCCTAACCACCTGTAGGCCACGGGGTTGTGGTCGGTTGCATTGATTGATGATGAGGTGCTGACGAGCTTTTGTTTCATCGATGGTAATTTTCATTGTGAGAGAAGTGCATACTATAGCATTAGGCATTGCGCAAAGCAGTGCAGATGCAATTGATTTGGATCATTATCAGAGGGGAGAAGTCGATTTTTGTTTCTACCTTAGAAGGAAACGGCTTGTCGAAAATCACATGTTATTGAATCTGCTGGTACATTATTTCTGGTGTAGAACTCAGAAAGGTGATATAAACTAAGCTTTCTTCGATAGTTTCACTGCTCAACTCACTTGTGGTTTTGATTCTTGTTGTAAGCAAAAGGAATGAATACGAAATACATCGGAATGGGATCGAAAGAAACGAATAATAGATCATGGTAGGCTGTGCAACAAATGTGTTGTTTCTGTGTAGGGATTTGCTGTCATCTAGGAACATTTATGATAAACGATTTGTACCCAACAATATTAATCTACCAATTGTTCCACTGTGTCGAACCTATCGAAAGATACTGAGCAATTATAAAAGGGAATCTTCGGAAAACTAGTCAACCTTGTAAGAACATCAGTTACTTTCGCAAGAAATGGAATTCTACCAGTGAGAAGATCTCGGATTGTACTGTCGAGAGCCTCATCGCAGGGGTTCGAGTCAAAGTTTTGCCGGGAATGGGAGAGTAAGAGTAAGGTCACCTACGCGTCACTTATCTGGTGGCTAAAAACCAAACAGAAAACGGCACAGATAAAATTGAACAAGCTGCAAAGGCTTGCCACCATTTCTATAACCGAGCAATGCTTTGCGCTCTTGAATCTCTACAGCTCTTGAATCTCTACTTAATCTTCTTCCTCTAAATCAATGTATTAGATTGGATGCATTTAAAAGTGCTCTAAGGCTCAAAAGGGATCTTATTGGACACCTGAGTATCACAAAAGAGTTTCAAATAAGTCCACTAATAATGGTGAATGAGGACTGCATGCAGAGAATAAACTACTTTAACCACAATTTCCATATTCATGACGTGACTCGTCTGGATTGGCGATGCAGGAGGGCCGAATATTCGGCGCGGATCATTAGACTTTTATACTGATGGCTCTAAACAAGACAGTATGGTAGGTGCTGGAATAACTGGCCCTGGAATTAACTTTTTCGGTGTCCTTGGGAGAATGGCCCACGGTATTTCAGGCTGAAATATATGCTATCCTAGAATGTGCAGCAAACTCTATTAGAAGGAATTATAAAATGCAAATATATGCATCTGTTCAGATAGTCACAGCGCTAAATGCTTTAAAATCAAAAATTATACGTCAAAACTAGTTTGGGAATGCTCAAAATTATTGCAACGCCTGTCCTGTCGCAGCACTGTTAACCTATACTGGGTTTCCTGGGAATTGCGGAATCGACGGAAATGAAAAAGCTGACGAATTGGCAAAAAAAGGATCAACCACGAAATTCATTGGTCCCGAGCCCTTTTTTGGCTTATCTTCTTGCGCTCTTAAAATGGAGCTTAAGTTCTAGGAGAAAACGAAGGTACAGTACAACTGGAACAAGACCTTAAATGCCCGGCAATCAAAACGTTTTATAAAGCCAAACGCTTGTCATACATATAGATTACTAAATCTATCGAAACGTGACCTGAGCCTATACACAGGTTTAATTACAGGACACTGTCCTAGTAAATATCCCCTAAAGCTCATCGGTAAGCTAAATGAAGATAAATGTCGCTTTTGTAACCTGGAGAGTGAAAGCTCTGAACATTTACTGTGTGACTGCGTTGCACTATTTCATAAAAGATGCAGATTTCTTGACAAAGGTATTATGGAGCCTTGAGAAATCTGGATTGATAGCCCCAAAAGGGTCCTAAATTTCATAAGGAATATATTACCTAGTTGGGATCATTGCCTTCAATAGTAGTGGTAGTTACTCAGAATAGTGACTCGCCATTGCAATTTGGAATTAAACAGAGGACTCACCACAATAGAACAATTAATGATCGCGGTGGTATCATGTCCCCAACACAGGAACACAGGAAGTGTTCTAAAATACGCTGCAATACTTCTGAAGCAATGTCCCAAACTGTAATGACGTTTGAATAATTAAAGTAAAGTTTTCGAAAAGGTTACAAGTATTTAAAATTTAACAAGTTTTGTTCGTTAGAATCCTTACTTCACTGCATAACAGTTGATTCACAGCAATGGTGCTACATTATTCTACATTAAAACAATCACTTTTAGTCTGCCATCGATTCCTGATAGGTGTCTCGAACCACCATAGAAACAATTCTTGTCTCCAAAAACCCGCACATGTCAAGTTTGGTTCCGTTTGATTGATCAATTCCTTGAATTATGCTGAATTTTGAGTTTCATTTGTTTGGGAACCCCCCTTTCAAAGGATGGAGGGATCTCGAACTATCATAAGACCTTTTCCCGGGATCAAAAACCCCCGCATACAAATTTGCATAGCTGTAGGAATAGTTCTCATGTTTGGTTGAAATTTGTGTTTTATTTGTATGAGAGCCCCTCTTTTCAGAGAGAGGAGGTGTCTCAAATACCCATAAAAACCTTTCTTGCCTTCAAAAACTCGCCCATACCAAATTTGGTTCCATTTGCTTGATTGGTTCTCGAGTTATGCTGAAATTTGTTTTTCATTTGCATGGGAGCCTCCCTTTGTAAAGGCGGGAGGGGTCTTGAATTACCATGAAAAAAATGTGACCTTCATAAACCTCCACATACCAAATTTGGTTCCATTTGCTTAATTTGCTCTCGACTTATGCAGATATTTGTGTTTCAATTGCATGTCAGCCACCCCCCCCCCCCCCACCATCCCTTCCAGAGGGCGAAGAAATCTCAAATCACCATAAAAACATTTCTTTCCTTCAAAAACCTCCACATGCTAAATTTGACTCCATTTGCTTGATAAGTTCCCGAGTTATGCAGAAATTTGTGTTTCATCTAAATGGAAACCCCTCCCCCCCTTTATAAAAAGGAGGGGTTTCAAGTTACCTTTGAAACATTTCGTACGCTCATAAGCCTCCTCCTACTAAATTTGGCTCCATTTGCTTGATTAATTCTCGAGTTATGCAAAAAATTTGTGTTTCATTTGTATGAGAGCCCCCCCCCCGTTCTGAATGGGGAGGGTATCAAACTACAATTGAAACATTTCTTGCCTCCGAAAACTTCCACATGCCAAATTTAGTTTCATTTTCTTGATTAGTTCTCGAGTTATGCCCCTTCACAGAGATGAGAGTGGTCTCGAACTATCATAAGAACCTTTCCCGGCCCCAAAAACCCCTGCATACAAATTTTCACGCCGATCGATGCAGTAGTCTCCGAGACAGACAGACAGAAATTCATTTATGTATTTATAGAAAAATGTTTATAGAATGATGACGTAGGTAGGACGTAGGTCGTAGGTAGACCTACAATTTTGAATGGCCCAAAACTAACAAGATTATCCTATGATGTCTGTGGATGTTTTAGAATATTCATTGAACACGTTTGAATAGTTATCGTAGTTTTGTACAGCTCAAAAGGCTATGGTTACTACTGTACATATTGAATTCTCAACTCAAGTCAGTTTTTATCAATTTGTACATTCCAAGGTAATCCAGGTAGGTACCCAGTCATTACCTTACAGAGGATTCACTGAATGTGTTCGAATGCATATCGTCACTTTTTATAGGTTATAAAGCTAATGTTACGACTGTAGATCCTAACTTCTGAACTCAAGAGCAGTTTTGGTGACCTAGGACATCCTAAGATATCACATTCTATCTGTTAACCTTCCAGAAGACTCACTTAAATTTGTCAAATACATACAGATTTGCAGGTTTGAATTCCAGGATAGTTTGGATAACTTAGAAGATTGTCTCATAATGTCTGTTGGGCTAACAAGATATTCAATGAATATGTCTCAATATATAGCGTAGTTTTGCATTGCCCAGAAAGCTTTTGTGGCAACTGTAGGTCCTATAATTTAATCTAAAAATAGTTTGGATGGCCCAGAATATGTCTTATTGCTTTATAATGTTTGTTAAAGAATATAAATTAAATATGTTTGAATCCTAGAGGGTTTGAGCTGTTTAGTGGAATACCTGTAACTAGAAATGAATATTTATTGTAATTTTGTGTAACTCCTAAGTTATTGTTAAAACTTTAAATCTTAGGTTCTGAAAACCAAGACAATTTGGATGCCTAGATGATCAGAAAATTATAAAATATTAACTGTTGATCTTCCAAAAGATTCTCTGAATGTGTTTGATCACATATAGTCACCTTATACAGCCCAAAAAGCTACTGTTACAGCTGTAGATTTTATTGTTTGAATTTAAGGACAGTTTGAATGACCTTGAATATCCCAAGATTGTCGCATTATGTTTGTTGTTCTACGCTATTCAATGAATATTGTTAAATACATATTGTTCCTCTGCATATCTCAAAAACCTTCTGTTACAACTGTAGATCGTATGCTCCAAACTTAAGGACAGTTTGAATGACCCCGATCAACCCAGTTTATCTCCTAATATTTGTTTACGTTCTAAAATATTCAATTAATATGGTTGAGTATGTGGTCTTATTTGTATAGACCAAAAAGCTATAGTTACTATTGTAAATCTTAGCTTCTCAGCTCAAGAACAGTTTTGATGACATTACAAAATTATCGAATAATGACTGTTGACCTCCAAAAGGTAAATTCAATATTTTTAAATAGGGGAAAGCCCATGAGGCATTAGGTCGTTTGGTATAAGATCGTTTGATGATTATAATAACTACTAAAAATAATAAGATCGTTTGGCCTACAATCGTTTAGCATAAAGTCATTTGGCATAACAATAACTTGAGCTAAGTGGTCCTTTGGCATAATGCCGTTTGGCATAATGACCATTTGACAAACCCCTTTTGAAATAACATAAAATTCAAGGGGTCATTTGGCATATTTTTTTAAATCCAGAACAATTTTATTGATCCTGCTGATCTTCAAAATATGGCATTCATAGGTTTCAGGGTTAAAATTGAAATTTGAAAATCAAATGTTCTCTTCTCTGATGTTGAACAGTGAATTTTCGGATTGACTAAAAGTATGTATTGTTTAGTTATGTTTGGTTTAGTCCATTCGACTCGACTGAAACGTAAACTGATAACTAGAAATTAGAAAAAAAAAAAAGTATTTTCCATTTAATTCCAACTACCCTTGCTTATCTTGACAGAAACGCGTATTTCGTCTACAATGTGCAGACTTCTTCAGTGTCTCGTACTAATAACTTGACAAACTGATAAAAAAGCAATGATTTTATATATGTGTCCGACACATGATTACTTGCAATGCGATCAAATATGATAGCCATTTGTACCCATATATACTTCTTATGTGTACACATAACTACTATGTGTGTCTTTCATTTGTCACATAAACCTCATTTGTGTTTTTCAGAGGATTCTGTTTACGTGTGAACACATCATTATTATATGAAATTTTCCTTGAATTTTCGTCAATAAATATGTGTGTATTATTTTCCACGTAATTTTCACAAATAGGCCAAAATATGAAGTATTTTTATATCTCTTCTTTATTAATAAGGCTGTTCTTTAATTTTTTTAAAATAATTCTACAATCTATGATATAACTATTATTCTAAATTATTTATTTACCCGATATTTAGGCCAATTGGTGTTTATGCCAAATGACCGTAATATTTTTAATTCTTTCTTTGGTTTATGATCAATGACCATTATGCTAGACGGTCTATATGCCAGATGACCATTATGACAAACGACCTTTTGCCAAACGACCTTATGTCATACATGAGGTAGCCCCGTTTGAATACATATTATAATCTCATATAGCCCTAACAGCTGTAGTTCTGTACCCAAGCAACAATATTAGTTTATTCCAACAGTATAGCACTCCTTCCGGCTTTGTTTATAAAACTACATTCAAAGCAGTTCTGTCCGCCAGCACCTTCTCTATGCATCTTTAAATCCAAAATGTGTACAAAGTGGCCCACTCTATAGACGGTTGTGCAAACAAATGTATAAAACCTTTACAAGCCCATAAAGATTTTGAAAATGTTCTAGTGAAAGATGTTATGACCACTTGAGAACCTTCATAAAACCTATTGGCTGCCATCAAAACCAGCATAGAGCCAAATGGCCACAGCTTTCAAACTTCACGGTGATATCGTGGTTGGTTTTTGTTGTTCTGCTTTGTTCGATTCTCTGCTCTTCGGATTCATTTAGTAGTAAATCATATCGAAAAAAAAGTTCTAGTGTTGCGGGAAATTTTGTTTGATAGCAAAATATCCAGAACAAATTGAGTTTTTTTAGCTTATCATGCTTCAAATCATATACGCATTTAATTTTATGGAGAACACTGGCACAATACTAGCCAAAAATAAATGCGCCTCGGAGATTATGCGAGTTTACATCAACAAAAACAAAATTAAAATAAATATATAATAAATTAATCATGAATATCCTGAAAATGTATGGAATTCAATAAGGTTATCAAAAAGAATGCCAAAATCGGTTCCTGATTTACAGTTCTTTTGTGTTTCATTTAAAATTTGAAATTTTTTTTCCACATTTCAATTATTTCATGTATTTCAATATGGCGAATGGAAAAAATCACAGGCTACTATAAAACTATTTGGTCATTTGGAGACTTTCCTCAATGCCAATTTGCCGTTTAATGCATTTACTGGGGGGAAATTGGTTTTTAAATGCTTTTTCAACTGACCATAATAAGATAATTTAAATGAGTCTTAAAACCGGCATTTCAAAACAGTATTTTACGAGTTCAGAAAGTCAAAATTAAACATTTGATAAGAGTAAAAGGAACTTTAGAATACAAGGTTTAAAGATCGTTTTAAAGAAGCTGTTTAGGTTCTCATACACCTGACAAAAACGTGAAACCTATTGGCACCTCTTACTGCCATAATAAAAACCAAATTGATTTCTAGTGGCTTTCATAAAATTATAATAAAGCTGAATAAAGTCGGATGGTTTTTGCAATGTTACTTGGGTACTGTAGATCTGAAGTTTTGAACTCAAGTGGATTTTGGGAAACCTAGAACATCCTAGAAGGATAGAAAAATATTTAACGTTTATCAACAAAAAAATTAATAACCCGCATGCATATGTACCACATTTTAAAACAACGCACAGTGGGCAAAAATAGATCCAAAATTACATTAATTTAAAAAATAGCTTCAAGTATGAGGGGAATGCAGGTAAAATGGACAATTCACTGTGGTCAACCCTAAACTAAACCATCACCATTTGATCCAACGGACATTTTCACATAAGTGCATTGCAAGTGAGAGCAATTTTACTAGCGCCGATCTTCAAACCCCCATGGTATATGAGATTATTAAATGGGGGGAAATCGAGTAAAATGGACCATTTTGTGAGGTCAAACCTAAACGAAACCATTACCATTCGATTTTCCGGACATTTTCACATAAGTACAGTGCAAGTGAGAGCAATATTACTGGCGCCAATCTACCGAACCACATGGTATATGAGTTTATGCATGTGTGAGGGAAAATCGGGATAAATGGACCACTTCCTGGCATCTGATCAAAGTAAAATTGGTTCCATACAGTTCTTCAGCTTTTTTTTGCAAATTTACAGTGCATTTGGGTTCAATATAGTAGCACCAAATTTAGTTTTTGGGTAATAATTCTGGTTTGCATTCAAAATGAAGGGAGAAATGGGCAAAATGGGACACTTACTGTGATCAACCCTACATGACGGCGCAGGGTAGGAGTCCTGAAATGTGTCTAAATAAATGAAATTTTGGATCCATTTTTGCCCACTATGCAACGCCTCACACTATTAATAAGGCATTTATTTTTTCTTCCTAAACTACTTCATATTTAGGGTGTTCTAAGTCGTCAATTAGGCCTTAAACTGATCTGTTTTTTTATATTTCCCAGAGTCTGACAAATTGATGTAGTACAAATTTTTCGAAGACAGTGTACTTTTTTTTATTCAGTCTCTGATTTTATACAGCCATTTTATTTTTGGGGTCATATATAATTCCTTAGGCCAGAAGGGGTTAATATACTTTTTAAAACAAGGCGTAATATTTATATACTTTTTAATAAAACACGGTTCAAAATCAATACCGTTTTCTATTGAAGTTGATGCGTAGAAATATTTCCGATCGGTTGCTGCAAACATTTTGAAAATCTGTCGAGAAATGACTGAGATATTAACGCTCAAAATCTGACCACTTTTCGTGACGGTCGCAATGCGATGTTTATTTTTTAAATTGTACTCCAGTATTGAAATCGAAGACGTATGTAGTCCTACGTCAAAAGCATAAAGCGAAAGATGCACAGCGCTGTGGAATCGAAATGCATCATCCTCAATTGGCGAAATTTATTCACCTTACCATGTGAAAAAGGTGGTTTACAGGGTGTCTCACGATAGGTGTCATTAAAACAAAATGGGGTTACAGCAAAATGGGGTTACAGCAAATATTAATTCAATTCGAATCTCTCGCCCTTTTCCTTGATAACTTTTCCCAAACGCTTTGTAAACCCATCGCAGCTGGCACGCACGATTTCCCGAGGAATTTGGTCCCAAATATCAAGCAATATAACCCCTAACAAAGTAGTCAAGGGGTTGAAATACGGTAACGATGCCTTGTGAGCTGGAGCTGAGGCCTGTTGGAAACATTATGGTGTATTCCTATACAGCGTTGAAGCATGAGGAAGCAGATGGTTCTTCAAAACCTGCTCGATGTTCTATGAAAAGAAGAGGAAGTTTTCCTTTTCGTAAAACGGCGCCCCATTCCATGATTTTCGATTCATTCCGATGGCGTTCTACAACTAGTTTATCTCTTGGAATATTGGCAAGACTTTTGCCATACACACGATCATTTTGTTGATTATGACTGTCCTGAAGGAGGAAGGGCTTTTCATCCGAAAATAATCATCTGGCAGTCACCGTGCCGAACCATCAGATTTCTGCTTCTTTGGACCTTGGCTTGCTTTTGACGCTCCGTCAACCCGTGAACCCGTTGTTTCTTGTGCAGCTTGCATTCCAAATCATGTCTGAGGAGCCTGTTCATTGAAGCAGCGGACATTTGAAACTGTTTGCTCAATTTACGGCCAGATACGGCCAGATTACGTCTTATTCGCTCCCTCACACATTTGTTCTTTGTCTTTGTTCTGGCACCTCCTTTGTGTTGAATATGGACATTTACAGTTTTCTTGAACCATTTTAAGGTACGAGAATTAAAACGCTTATTCACTCCGAACTGCTTAAGGCTATTGAATATCTGACACGGTCTAAAACTTGCTCCCGTATGGCTTCCATGGTAGCTGATGAATGTAAACAAACGGAATAGCTTATTTATCTTTAGCGATAAGCTGTCAAAAGAATACACTCAAAACGGGTATACTCAATTCCGGTGTTAAAATTACCCAGCTGAAATAAACCAACACTGAAAAATGGTGACACCTATTGTGAGACACACTGTACAGGGTCCGGCAAGTGTTACATTGAAAACAACAAACAACATTATTTAAATTTCACACCAATTCTCCTGAAATAGTTCACAAATCATCGATTAAATTCAAGATGACCACGTTTGAGAGAAATTACCTGCTTCAAACGATTAAAAAATGCAGTGTATGCTGACCGTAGGTGATCTTCCAGAACGTCTCTGTAGGTTTTCCATACTTTTATAATTTCTAGAGCCTGGGCTCCAACAGAAAAGTCCTTCGGATTCTGGTCAAGCGAATTCACTGACCACTCGATGGTAGAAATGAATACAGGAAAACGATCAGCAATCCACAGTTGAGTCACTGTTTCGCTCCTACTGGAGTACCCACGGTGTTGAACAAACATGAGTTTGAGCCAATTCTCGTTAGGTTTGTCGATTGAGTTTTACCCTTTCAGGAACAAAACCCAGTGAAGTTCGAGCGTTATGGATAATTCCGGCTTAAACTATCACTGAAGCAGATTTTTGTCGTCGAGTTGCCCGCAAAACATCGGAACTTGCTTGTTTTGCTAGTTTACGAATTACTTTTCGTCCGTAAATACGATGCATTTCAACTTCGCTTCCGCGACCCTTTTGTGTTCTCCATTGTACCTTTTGATTTAAGGTTTTACAAAAAATTTACAGGCTCAAACTAGATAACTCCCGAACCATAGGGTAAAGAAAGTAACAAGGAGGATGTA
>JASCZW010015534.1:0-20381 GCA_034211315.2 Aedes japonicus | reverse complement strand
AAGAATCAAACAAACCGCAAAAAGCGAGAGAGTTCCTTCTCCATGTGCGCATCAGTAAACAGAGGCACAATAGAGATCGCTAAGAATAAACCATACAAGCCAACAGTGGTACATGAGCGTCCTTCCATGCGTCAATTTTTGCCTGTTGAAGTGGCGGACTTGTTCCGTCGCTACAATCCGCACTCGCAGTGTGATGTTAGGGCAAAGATTGACGTCCATGGTTCGAGTACCATTGGATACATGCCCTTCGCTCAATTTTCAAAACATCTGTTAATTTTTCCTACCTGCCGTGACCCTGACGGACCTTTCAACACTTTCTTCACATCTTCATTCTAGCACAAAAACATTGTTGTTCACTTTAGTGCCTCATGGTGATGAGCGATCTCCTTTCTCAATCAAAAAGTTGTTTTAACGAGAGAGTTGTTCGGTTGAGCATTTACTATGCTGCATCCGAGGGAGTGCAGATCACGAACAACAACTTTAAAGCGACGAAGCATAAAGATGATACCTCTACTTGTTGCTTCCACGGAGAGCCCAGAAAACACTCGACAACAGATTTTCCACCCCACTTGTTCAGCGAGCAAATGAGTTCGTTCGATCCAGCGCTCCGTTATTTGGAAGATTTATTCTGAGTGCCAACCCGAAACAAACGGTTTTTTTTTCTTCAAAATATACTCACCTCAGTGAGCAGGAGCAAAAGTGAGTCTTTTTTTCTAGGAAGGCAGTGTGGTCGGTCCAGCGAAACAGGGAAAATCAAGCCAGTGCTCGCTGGCGAATTATCTTCCGCTTATTTTCGCTTCATCTCCGCGTGGTGACGCTAACCAGCGATAGACATTCGACTACCGCCACCCGTCATCCGACAGCGTTGAGCGAGTGCAACCCGAAGGCGATCAGTTCCAGCGTAGCACCGCCCCCGCTCCCCGCATAGAGCGCGACGTTCGCGCATACGGTGCGTCAGCAGCAGTAGCAGCAGCAGCAGCAGCAGCAGCAGCAAAAGATCAGTAATATTACAGGTGTTTTTTTTCCCCCGTCCCCATTCCACTAGAGTTTAGCTTTAATTTGTGTGTTCCTTGTTTGTGTCTGTGTGTGATTCGAATTGTTGGCAGCAAGGCAAATCGCATGTGGAAGAGGTTTCCTTCGACATGGACGGTTTGTGGTGAAAAGAGCCTTTGCCACCGGACGATGGGGTGGCACAACATGTACTTCCGACCGCGATCGTATCCAATTGACTCGGTCTGGTCCATGGGTTGTCTACTTTCAGCCCGTAAAATGAAACTCTTTGAACGTGTACGCAAATCACTACTGATTCTGACGAAGCGATTTTCAGCCAGACAGATATTCACGAAAGTAAAATTTAATAAACTCCGTGTTGTCACCTCTAACCCGAAATAGGCTATTGAGATTGCTGCTTCAGCATTTTACATACCGAATATTTAGCTTACATTCCAGCCCGCATGCGGGAGATTAGGAGTGGTCACAGAGGGCGAGTCTGTGCCTGAAATTTTGAAGAAGCGGCGGTTGGTATCGACGCAGAACCTCCGTTCTCCCAGTTCAGATACTGAAGTGACAAAACGAAGAAATATCGCGCGACAGAGTGGGTAGGCGTGCGAGGTTACCCACATAAACACCCGTTTCTGTAACCTTTCTGGCTCTGCCCTTCCTCACTTTTTGTAGAACTGGACAAACTTCGGCTACCCGTGCGGTTATTTGTACCCCGGGTAATGATTTCCAGCAAACCGCCAGCATGGGGCATACGGGCCTCCCACGGGCAATAAGACACGCTGCTCAACTGCGGGGAGAACATGAGGTTGTTCTGTAGCAGATACACACTAAAATGTGTTTTCTGCGCGGGAATCCCTCCTCACGCTCTCTCGTCGTGCCCGGCGGCGCAAACAATGGGAAAAAATTAGAACGTTCGCTGAATAACGTTCGGCACCTTTTGCAGCCGCTAAGAAAGCCGCTGGCTAATTGATGCCATCAATACAAACTTTCTGCCCTCTTTTCAGATGACGAGTCTGATTCGGATTTGGTTGAGAGGGGCATCTTTTATCAGAGCAGTTCACCACGGAAGTTGAAGACGCATCCGAGCTGTGAAAGCAGCTGAACAGAAGCTCTGAAGGAACATGCCCAATTCAAAGAGCAGAGAAAAGAAGGATATTCCGAATCCTCCTGGTTTTCAGCAACCACACACAGGATTTCCCATCTCTCCTGGGGACATCTAACTCTGATGCCCCGATTAAGAACAGAAGCCCCCTTCATCTGGGTTGGGCTGTTCGTTCGATGATATTGTGGAAGGTATTTTGAAGTACCTCGGAACATGTCTGGACCTCTTAAAAGCATTGCAGTGGTAATGCTTCCTACCTGAAAACTTTTTGAAGAAATTAACATTAAAGTGGCCCATCCTGCAGCTATCATTTCTTCGATGGATAATTTCAAGTAAAAGAGGTCGGGGATTGATCACTGTTCTGCAGTGGAATTGTTTAAGTCTTATTCCTAAATTAACCGTCTAAATTTTTGTAGCTCAAATATCGGTTGTATGCATTGTGTTTTGTGAAACATGGCTTTCAGCCGAAATTGATCTTCCGATTAACGATTTCAACATTATTCGGCTTGATCGTGAGGATTCACGTGAGGAGGAGTACTTTGGGGATCAAAAGTGCTTACTCTTCTATAGAGTGAATTTTTCCCTCCAATTCCAGGTATTGAAGTTGTCGCATGTCAGGTTGTTATTAAAATAAAAGCCTTTACTGTTTCCGTACATTCCTCCTAGAGCACCACCAACCAGAAAACACTGGATATTTGTTCGGTTCCCGTTTGCTCCGCGGTTGGTCATGGGAGATTTTAACTCCTCACGGCATACAGGCTGGGAGAATCAGCCGATGACAACCGGTCTTCTTTGATATATGACCTCAGACAACTTCAATATGACAGTTCTCAACAATGGAGTAGTTAGCATTTTTGGCTGGTCCATCCTCACTTGGTAGGTTAGACCTCACACTTGCTCGACCCATTATCGTTGGACTGCAATGCGGAATGTGATCCAGATCCCACGGTAGATCATTTATCATAATTTTGAGAGATGATGATAACGCCAAAAATGTATCATTTCCAGCGCATTAGTACAGGGAATACCGGTATCCATCAATCGCCGTGGCGATCTAACTCGTAATATCGATTGGACAAGGTTCAAGACAGCAGTAGATGAAGCCTTATCAACGGTAGAAGGGTTTCCACCGCTGGAGGAATATAACTTCCTTCCAACCTGATTTTGAAAAGCGCGCTTCAAGCTCAAACTCGGACTAGTTCCAGGGATTGGCTTCGCAGGAAACTCCCTTCCCCATGGTGATCAGTAATGCACCGAGGTTTTACCGCAAAGTCTGACGCGTTCAAAGTTTTTCGTAGACGTGGAACACCCGGAGCACTTTGAAAGGTACACGGCTCTCGAACGAGAATTTAAGAGCCTCATCAAGGCCAAGAAACGCGGTTACTGGCGACAATTGTGGACGGATTATCGCGCGAAACGTCGATGAGTACCCTTTGAATACGGCGCGAAGATTGCGTAACAGAATTGGCTGAACAACGAGAACGAGGAGTACTTGGACCAATGGATCCTCAAATCCGGCGGCGAAACAGTGTTTGTCCAGATTCTGTGCTAGCACAAGTGTTTCCTCGCGTAAACGAATTCGAATGAGATGAGATTAGCTAACCCTTTTCGATATCGGTAGAACTCTCTCTCGCACTCTTCGTGAGGCAACACGGCTCCGAGAGTGACAGGATCAAGTTCAACTTGCTCAAGAACTCCCAGACGTCGCGTGAAGAGTGCATGTTGAACCTGTTTAATCAGTGGTTCAGACCTGCATACATTGCACCGGGACGATTGGAGACGGGTGAGAGTTATTGCCATTCACAAACCTCGGTAAGCCCGGCGTCCGACCACAACTCCCATCGACCCTGTCAGATGTTATCTTGCATTCGCGGGGTTGTTGGAGGAAATGATCCTTTTCCGTCTGGACAAATGGGTTGCCAGACGAACAACCTGCTTTCAGATACTCGGCATGGTCTCCGTAGGTGGGTAAGGAACTGAACGACTGCCTTCAGCGTTGCGTTTCCGCTGGAGGATCAGTCAGCTTTTTGCAAAAAAGAGCAAATGGCTTCTGTAGTCTCTTGAGATATCAAGGGGGCTTTTGATTCAGTGCATCTCGGTTGAAGTTCTCTTCAGATAAACTCTTCATGCTCGTGGTCCGCCACCATTAGGCTGACACAATTTCTTAGAACAATTTGCTGTCAGAGGAACATAAGGAGCTTTCTCTCATGGAAACCTCACAGCTTTTGATTTAGCTGCATGCGGGTCTCCCCCAGGGATCATGCGTCTTAAGCCCTCGCAGGCATCTTTGAAGGGTCGAAGACATTGACGGCTGTCTAGGTGACAACTGTGCGCTGTTGAGACAACTTGCAGATGACGGCAGTAGCGCCTCGTCACGGGACCCAATGGGGTCGATCTACAAGTGACCCATGCAGGATACCTTAGACAATATCTGATCACTTGGGCTCTAGGAGCTAGGTGATCGAATTCTCACGGAGAAAAACTGAGCGGTGCAGTCCAAGCAGGACTGCTACAACCCTGCACAACTCAGTCTCTGGGCTTTGGGTGCACCGACAACTCATTCCGGTGTCTATTGAAATATCTTGGGGTCTGTGTTCGATTCAAAGCGCAACCTGGTAGATCTCACATTGAGTGTACCCAAAGCGAAAATTGCCAGCAAAGGGTCAATTTTTTCAGCACAATTACCGGGACCTGGTGGGGAGCGCATCCGCAAGATCTTCTAACGTTGTACCGGACAACGGGTTTTGTCGGTTATGGAATACGGCAGGTAGTTTTTGCTTTCAGTCAGCGCAAGCTCGGTCTGCACATCATTGAAATCCGGAACGAGTCTGGGAATCGGTGTCTTCGTATCGCGTTAGGTTGCATGCACCTGACTCACACCATGAGTCTTGAAGTGCTGGCTGGCGTAGCGTTGCCACTCAGATCGGTTTACAGAGTGATCTCCGCTGCCTCACCAGGTGAAAGAAGTTGTGAACCCCAGGAGATTCGGAAAATTTGAGGTCGCCGCGCGACGTTGAAACCGCCACGAGCCATTGACAACAAAACGAGCGTGTAGTTCATTTGAACACAACACAGGATGTCAGCCCTTCTGCTTAATATCTCCTAACGTAGAGCTTCGCTTCTCCGGACTCTCGGAAATTCGGTTCATTTTTGATTTATCCATGAAACAGGAGCTTCGTGGAATCCCAGAGCATCATCGTCCTGGCGATTGCTCCGGTGATATTTGCCGCAAAGTTTGGCCAGCTGATTCCAGATTGCAACGGTTTTTCACCGACGGAATCTTGACATGAGACCGCCGGCTTTGGTGTCGCACGCAGTTGCAAATCGAGAAAATGCTCAAACTTCAGAGCACCTTGCCTCGTGTTTTTTTGCCGCGAACTGGCGGACACTGATTTCTTGTAAACGATAGCCAAGGGCCTTGCGGACTCAATACCTACCGTCACGGATGGGTCACGGTTCAGAGGTTATGCTGCCTCTTGAGCTGGCGAAGCACACTCCCGGTTAAGCAGAAAGACATGATGGTCGCCAGCGCGCCACTTCTCTATTGCCCATTATCACCTTGTGGGGTCCTTCTCGCTGGTTTCGCATCTCTGACAATGAGAACAGCGTGCACCTGCCAGCAAGGGTGCGCGCTACGGAAGGCGATGTTTATGATCAGACAAATCGCTTCTTCAACGGATTCTCTTCCATATTTTTCGTCAGATATCACTCGACAGCTGGCAGTAGGAATGGAGAGAGGGGGAGACTGGGGGCGATGGCTGGACATTCGATCGCCCAGCCCGTGTACTCAAGAAAATGTTAGGTTCAGGGGATTAGATGTGGGTCAGAGATCATGTCAGGTGACGTCTCGCCTCCCATGTCCAATCATTATTCTTTAAACGCTCATTTGTTCCGTGTTGGGCTGGGAGACAGCAATCTCTGTGAATGGTGACAAGGTTACCAGGACGCAGATCACGTTATTTGGTTTTGTGCTGAGCATGGTGGAGTCAGATCTGGGCTGTATGATTCCCTTCGGGCTCGAGGTAGACAACCCAATGTACCGATTCGAGATATTTTGGCTGGTGCGCGATCTGGAGTTTACAGAAACTCATTTATGTGTTTGTGACTAACATTAACCTTAGATTGTAGTTTGATTAACTGGCTTGTTTAGGTTAATTTGTGAGGAATGTGTGCGCCAGTGTGTGAGTGTGGTTGTGTGTGTGTGTGAGTGAGTGAGTTGTGTGTGTGTGAGTAGAGTTATCCAATTAAAAAATGTAATCTGAAGTTCTAGATAGTAAGAAAACCATTGTTCCTTATGCTTTGCTCAAAATTTCCACCCCAATTTTCCCATCCCTTAAAATTGTTATTCCTATTAACCTCGAGACGACCGCGAGTAATCGGTTCTATCCCCTTAACCTTAGTTCTAAGATAACTGATGTATATAAACATGAAAACTTGGCTCTGTAAAGTTGATTCGATTGAGCCTGTACAAATAAATGAATTCGTAAAAAAAAAAAAAACAGATTTTCCGTGAAGTTATGGTGCTGATAAAGATGTTTTCGAATTCATCAATGAAGTTCATTCGATTCATCCCGGAATACCATTAAGAAAGATTGGCTCAGGAGCGACTGCTTGAAAAATGATCAACAGATCGAAGATGGTAGGTATGTATTGTAAAAATATTTTGTGGAATAATGTATGGTTTTGAGGGATAATTTTCAGATGCCGAACCCATCACCAAGAGCTGTTCAAACAGCGTGAGCCCAAGATCGACTTAGACTCGAAGCTGGGTAAAAGCGTGGTAATTAACAAAAGTAATATTGAAATGCATTAGAGACTGTATTCGATGAGATTTGGACACACGCAATTGTTCGTAACTTTTTAGCGTGTGGGTAAAAATTATTGAAATTTCTGAGTTTTCATTGTGTAATAAGTTTCTGAAAATCGGTCGAGTGATTTCAGTAATGGCTTCGAATGAAGAAATAGTGCGCCAACAAATTTTGGGCACTCACTTCGAAAGCCCAAAGCTGCTCATCGATGGATCGGAAAACAGCTCGGAATCGCACATTCAACCGTATCTCATGTGATCAAAACGTTCAAGGACCGTAAGACAACCAAGCGAAAAAATTGTAGTGGCCAAAAACGTGGCACATCAAATCCGGAGAAGGCCAGGATGGTATTGAACCAATTTAAGCGTTATCCCAACATTTCGATCAAGGAGGTTGCGAAAAAGGCAAAAGTTTCAGTTTGTTTTGTGCAGAAAACAATGAAACGTTCTGGATTACATGTATACAAGGTCCAGAAGGCACCGAACCGGAGCGATAAACAGAACTCGGTGGTCAAAACTCGTGCAAGAAAACTGTACAGGGAGTGGCTCACAAAACCGTTCTGCATTGTGATGGACGATGAGACCTACATTAAAGCCGACACCAAACAAATGCCAGGACAGGAACACTACGTCGCCACCTCTAAGTTGGCCGTTCCGGAGAGTGTACGGAAGAAGAAACTGTCGAAATTCGCCAAAAAATTCCTTGTCTGGCAAGCGATCTGCGGATGTGGCAAAATGAGTCAGCCCTTCATCACCTCTGGGACCGTCAACGGACAAATCTACTAGGACGAATGCCTCCAAAAACGACTTCTGCCCTTCTTGAGATCTCACGATGGCCCGACACTGTTTTGGCCGGATTTGGCATCTTGCCACTATGCCCGGCCCGTCTTAGACTGGTACAAAGATAATAATGTAGTTTTTGTACCAAAAGACGTCAACCTTCCAAACACTCCGGAACTTCGCCAATTGAAAAATTTTGGGCAATCATGAAGGCAAAGCTTGTTAAAACTACAAAACTGATAGAAAATGAACTTGAGCTAAAGAAAGTGTGAAAAGTAAGTAAGCAAGTAGGTCCTATCATTGCCCAAAATTTGATGAAAGGGGTCAAGGCAAAGGTGTGGGCATTTGGGTTGGGAGAAGAGGTTCAATAAACCAATGATGTCAAAAACTTAACAATTTAGTAGTACTTTATTTCCAGAAAGTTTGAAAAGAATCGGGCGCAAGGAAAATTTTTGGTGACCTATTTTGTGTGTCCAAATTTTATCGAATACAGTCTTTATTCATCCAAGTGTACGACGTAAATGATTTTCGACAAATTTGACGTAAGATGCTTAAACAGATTTCTTTTTGATACTGGCTGTGTTACAAAACAACAATGATTGTTCTCAATGAATATGTTTTTTTTATTTGACATTAAATGTTGTTGAAGCAATAAGATCAATGATGCAATTCTCCAGATAGGAGCATTCTTCATTTCGTTTATCTGAAATTGAGACATCAACGTTATCAATTTCTTCCGGATGCCGATCGCGATGGCTTGTTTACCCACCTTAGTCTGAAAGTTCGTAATACGATTATTTAAATTGTTATCTCATATGTAATGTCTTAACCAATCAAACTACTTACCTTCTTAGAAACCGGTTCATCCGAAGGTTTGCTATCTTTCCCTTGAACTCCTTTATCATCCGACGATGCATCCAGATCTTTCAGTTTTCGCTTCTCGCAAACAGCCTAAAATGGCTGACTTGCTTTGGACAAATGCACAGTGTTAGCAAAGTTTCAACAAACTTGTAAACAGTGTGGCTGTATTTATCTGGTACTGCTCTGATAATGATATTCTAGTATATATGGAACTTGAAACACTGAAAATGTTGACCAGGTGTGACGCGCCTCAACCGTCCGTCTGATGTCCGTAATCAGTCCGTCATTACATGTCATCAATATCACCATCCCATAAGAAATCAACATCCATCATTTCCTTCGGTAGCCCGTAGCACCCCCCGTTCCCCAACTGTTGACAGTAGGATAAAGCGTTACGCCTCGTTCAATTTCACGCAACATCAAATAACTTCGGTGGCTTGAGCAAACACAATTTACCAAGCAAAGCTAACATTTGTCCACAATCATAAGCATATGCTTGCGTGACGCTGTGACGCGAAGGCGAGCCTTTGTCCTCCGAACACCGATTCTCCCTCCAAGGAATATTGATTCCAATAGGTGCGACGATAGGCTCGTGTAGCTTGTGGCGACGTGCTGATAGCTGCGGGAATTCGGTTTATAGATTGCGTTTGGATATGAAGTGAAGGTAATTACTATCGCGTTTTGATCGTACTGACGGTTCGCAGAAGTAATTTACCAAAACAAAGATTGGTTTGGGGAAGCTCAGGTTGTATAATCCTGAATCGTACAGATCTTGATATCGAATACAATCGTTGAGTCGCAACTACTACTTCTTATAATTTTCTTTAAAGACCCTACGAGACATTGGTTGCTACCTAAATGAGTGTTCTTTGATGCACTCCTTGGGGCCATCGATAGCCTAGCTCAACATTCTGGGATGTTTGCAAAATAGTTACTGAATACTTCCGGAGTTATTTTGGGCTGCTTTCTTAATAATTGTGGGATGCATTTACTGTAGTTTTAACGAATATCTTACTTTTATTATGACCAATCATAAGGAGTGTATCGAAAATAAGCTATACACAAACTTTCTTTCAAATTATGTTGAAAACCGATATTTTATTCATACAAAAAATTGATCCTTTATTGTACGAGGTTAAACTTGATCATAATGAAGACCGGATGAAATTTAAGTTATTCCTTCACGAACTTTCGAACTTTGGATCGAATGCTCTTCATCAAGTTCCGGACAAGTGTTGCATCGCATTTTTTGGACGCTTGAGCCCAAATTTTTTTGAACTCCTGCATGTTCCCAGCTGCCTTACCAGTCTTCTTGAAGACCCTCTTCACGATTGCCCAGTAACGTTCGATGGGTCGAAGCTGAGGGCAAGTTGGTGGATTGATATTTTTCTCAACGAAATCTATACACTTTTCCGCAAGGCAATTGAGAGTGGTTTTGGCATAGTGAGCCGACGCTAAATCCGGCAAAAATAGTGGAGGGGTACTATGCTTCTTATATAAAGGCAACAATCTCTTCTGGAGACACTCAGATCGATAGATTTCCGCATTTATAGTTCCGGTAGTGTAAAAAATGGTTGACTTCAAACCACAGGAACATATTGCTTGCCATACCAGTACCTTTCGACCGAATTTCTCCACTTGAATCGACCTGTCCGCATCGCTTACATCCTCCCCAACGACGGCAGTACGTATTGTGGACATGAGTGTCCCTCATCGTCCATCAAAACGCATGCATCCGGACGCTGCAAAGAGACGCAAATACAATTTCCGGGCCCTTGTTGCTGCTCGCTTCTTCTGTTCTGCACTTTGTTTCGAGATTTTCTGCTTCTTGTAGGTCTTCAGGTGGTTTCGCCTCTTGATACGCTGGATCATTCCGACACTCGTTCCTGCTTTTTTGGCCAAATCACGTATTGACATTGATTTGTTCTTCATGATTAGAGATACCACTTTCTGCTCCAGTTTCGGGATGGAAGAACCGGGTCTTCTGCCTCTTCCTGGTAGCTCATCCAAAGAATAGTGTTCCCCAAACTTATTAATGATGGTTTTAACACTCGCATGAGTTATGCCCTTCTCACTTAGCCATGTGTCCAGAACCTTAATTTTCACTTCCTTTTCAATACGCGACTTTTTGAAAACGCAGAATTTGAACCGCACAAACAAGTACACAAAAGAAAGCTGACAGTCAAACGCACAGCATGCAGTGTTCAGAGGATAAAAAACCATCACAAATACATGCGTACAACGCAAATGTATGTGGATAGCTTACATTCGATACACTCCTTAGTCAGATAATGACAACACTACAGCTACACGATGTTCATCTCAAGAAGAGCTTAAACACCCGCTTTTGCTAGCGCAAATCACGTCGAAACGAGTGAAATAAGGCCCCTTCGGAACGAATTTACAAAATCCACTTAAAACACTACGAGGATAATAGCTGAAACCCCCAACCAAGGCAATAATCTTCACATCAGGCCGCAACCATAAACCGAAAAGGAAGCAACTTCACTCGATCTGCTGCGTACGTGCGTGGCTGGCTACTCTCCGGAACTGTCGATGTTGAATCTGTCCTCCGTCGGACAGATAAGCATCTCGGAATTGATTCCCTTTCAAAACACTTCTCCGTTTCTTCGGGCACACAACGGAGCACGTTTGGGTCGGAAAACTGTTTATCTAGCCGTAGTTTTCCTTCTCATCACCATTAATAGAAGACCTTGTGTTTCAATCCGATATGAAGAGGATACTCGCTCTCTCTCTCTCTTCTCGAAGAAACCTCCCGGAGGACGACCTAATAGTTTTCTAAATTAACTAAAAGGTGTGAAATCTTGAAAGCTTTTCCATCTGCCACTGTGTTTATTTTGTCATTTTCCAAAGACTAGTTCTCCTCCCTTCCTTGCGAAACGATACGCCAGCTCTCTAAAAGGGCACAGATTAGAGTCGACGAAAACTCATTTCAAACTTTGTAAGAGTGGTGAGTTAGTGAATGACGTTCTTCATTTTCCAAACCATGCTTAGGGTGACATTCTTAAGGAAATAAAGAGTAAAGAAAAAAAAAACATACAGATGTGAATGAGGTTGAGCGCTGGAGCGGAAGGAACCAAATAAATTTTTTTATGTTGCTATCAACACCCTTCTGGCGCTTTGTGTTATTGGATTCGGGAGAAGAGGGAAGAGCTAAATTGATGGGACTCCCCAGGATTCCATCACTCCCGGTGACCTGTTTGTTCCATAGCTGCAGTTCAGGTTGAGTTTTGAGTATGTGAAGGATAGAAAAGGATGTGACCAGTTTATAAAAGATTTTTATTTTGTTCCCCCTACCGGTTTGTTTTTTTGTATGGTTGGTGGGATTTATGTTATACTAGCTGAACCCGGTGCGAGCGCTGCTACGCTTGCAACTAAATGAAGGAAAATTCAATAGAACTGGCACGTTTATGGTTTTTTTAGAAATGAGTTTTTTTTTCTTGACTAAGCAGGAGTTCAAACTTCTATCAAAACATGCTTCTTATCCAAGAAACACACGTTTTGTGTTTATGTAAGCTGTTGTATGGAAGCCCTCCCTTCCAGAGGGGGGTGGTTTCGCAAACCACCATACAATCATTGCCGTCAAAACCCCCCACATTCCAAATTTGGTTCCATTTGCTTGATTAGTTCTCGAACCATCGCACTGGGCTCATCGATTATAATAAAAATTTGAGTTTAATTTGTTTGAAGACCCTCCCCCCTTCACAAAGGGTAGGGGTCTTGAACTACCATAGAAACATTCTTGCCTTCAAAACCCCCACATGTCAAATTATTTGATTCGATTTGCTCGATAGTTCTCGGGTTATGAAGAAATGTGTGTCTCATTTGTATGAGAGCGCCCCTTCCTGAGAAAGTAGGGGTCTCAAACAATCATAAGAACCTTCCTAGCCCCAAAAACCCCTTCATATAAATTTTCACGTTGGTCGGTTCAGAACTTCTCGAGTCTATAAGGGTCTGACAGACAGATAGACAGACAGAAATTCATTTTTATGTATATAGAAATATAGCCTCCAAAAACCTCCATATGCTAAAAAGGTTTCATTCACTTGATTAGTTCTCGAGATATGCAGAAATTTGCGATTTATTTGTATGGGATCCCCCCATTTGAAGTGGGGAGGGGTGGTGAAGTGCCATAGAAACATTTTTTGCCTCCAAAAACCTCAACATGCCAAATTTGGTTTCATTTGCTTGATTAGTTCTCGAGTTATGCACAAATTTGTGTTTCATTAGTATGAGAGCCCCCCTCTTACAGAGGGCGGAGGGGTCTTGAGTTACTTTAGAAACATTTCTTGCCTTCAAAAACCTCTACCTGTCAAATTTGGTTCCATTTACTTGATTAGTTCTAGAGTTATGCAGAAACTTGTGTTTCATTTTTATGGGCCCCCCCCCTACCCTACCACAGAGGGAGGAGGGGTCTCGAACTACCGTAGAAACATTTATTGTCTTTCAAATCCCCGCAAGCCAAATTTGGTTCCATTTGTTTTATTAGATCTAGAGTTATGAAGAAATTTCAGTTTCTTTTGTATGACAGCACCCCTTCTAGGAAAGGGGAGGGTCTCAAACTACCATCCAAACATTTTTCGCCACCAGAAAACCCCACATGCCAAATTTGGTTCCATTTGCTTGATTAGTTCATGATATATGCAGAAACTTCTATTTTATTTGTATGGGAGCCTCCCTTTCTAGAGAGGGGAGGGGCCTCAAACTACCATAGAAACATTGTTTGCCTCTAAAAACTTCCGCATGCTAAATTTGGGTTCCTTTACTTGTTCAGTTCTCGAGTTATGCAGAAAAATGTGTTTCATTTGTATGGGAGCCCCCCCTTTCAGAGGAGGGAGGGGTCTCTTACTATCTTACAAACGTTCCCCGGCCTCAAAAACTCCTGCGTATAAATTTTCATGCCAAACGGTTCTTCCGCTCGCGAGTTAAATCGTGACAAAGAAACCCCAACTCATTTTTATTTATATAGATTTTGTCTCGGTTTTCTGTTCCACATTGATACAATATCGCTTTGAAACGAACATAGGAACAAGAAGTGGGTGAAGCTTAGGGCTTTGGTTGGAATCACACTGAGAGCTGTTGATGATGCAGCATTGACCACCAGACCGAGAACAGTAGTACAAGAACAGGATTGGGATGGATTGGCCCCGACGGAAGCTTAGTGGAAACTATTTTTACCGGCTGTCGTCCGGTATGGTTGTGTGTGTATTGCTGCATGGCACGGTTGCAAGGAGTTCACCACAAGACGGATGAGGTTTTGTTTACATCAATTGATGTGAGTAAAACTGGCGGGGGGTGAACCGAGAAACATACGTTCGTTTGTACTCTCTACAGGAGATTGTCTCTTAGCTAGGGGTTCTTCCTTGGAAAAAATTGAAAGCTGGAGTGGAAAAATTTCCACTTGAATAGAGGCAACAGCTAGGATGGATAACATTTGTTGAGTAGTTCTGAGCACTATCAATTCTGAATGGATGATGGCAGTGCAATAGAATTTGGAACATATGGAGGTGAAGCAGCACTTCAAATTACTGGTTAGTTGGTTCTTGGAAACAAGATTGGAGACATGCAGAATTTTTCATAATTCAATTGATTCTATTTTAAGGACAAAGAAACCACAAGCCGTCACCATAATGATAGTTCAAATATTAATCGAGTAGTTTCCGTTTTTGATTAGTATAATTAAATTTGATATGTTTATTCTTGAGTGTTCTAGGAACAGTAATTGTAAATGTACTGATTTTTGATATTATTTCCATAACATGGGAAAAAACTACAAGGGAAAAAACTACATGGGAAAAAACTACAATGGGGTTGTGAAGTTCTGTCCAGTTAGAATCCGGAATCACTTATTGTGTTGCAGCGGCACGAAAAGTGGTCGCAGCAAGAATTCATTTACAGTGGTTTGTTAACCTAGGCGCCAGCTTTCTATGATATTAATTTCACAGTGTTTCGTGCAGTGCGTCAAAAGTTATTCCAGATGGAAGTCGTCACAATGGCTTCCTGGCCGAAAATTCTACATGGCGACTGCACGAAGTTCCTGCGAAGTTTAAATTTGTTTTTATGGACAAATTTGCCAAATAACTGATGATTTGGCAAGGAATATGCAGCTGCGGAGCAAAGACCAAATTGTTCGTGACGAATAAGACGATAGACTCGAAGCTGTACAAGAAAGAATGCTTCAAAACCGCGTACTACCTTTCATCAAAGCCCATAAAGGTTCCGTGAAGTTTTGGCCAGATTTGGCGAGTTGCCACTACTGCCAGGGAGTCATCCAGTGGTGCCGCTATGAAAACGTAGATTTCATCGATTAAAATATAAATCCATCCAACTGATACTCGTTTTATTGGAAGCCACGAACACCTCTGCACTTCCACGAGAAATCACTGGGATGTTGGATAAAATGGTTGGGTTTGCAGCGCGTTTCGTTTTGGTAAACGGTGTGCTAAATTTAACTGACGTTGGCAACGAAAAGGATATTTAACTTTGTTCTCGATTTATTCTCTATACAGAGATGCACGTCGAAATTCAAATACGCACCGATTTAAACCAACAGTAAGGATGTAGTTAGGGCAACTCACAAATGTTGGTGGTTGATTTCAATGGAATACAAGAATACGTTAAAAACATCAAGTTTGAGGACCGATTTTAACCAACAGAAGGGATACTGTTGAGCCAATCACAAGTGTTAATGGTTGAATTCAGCAGAATACGAAAATACGTTAAAACAAAGTTTGTTTTAAAGGGGGATATACAGTTAGAACGACCAAAAAATTCAAAAAAAATTTTTTGCATAGAAAGTTAGTAAATTACCCCTAAAATACGCTCCTGAAACCCTTTTTTTTTTTAATTCGAACTCGAGAGTTTCTCGCGCTTTTACGCCTTTTTCACGCGCAGCAGGTATAAAGGGACGCTTAAAACTTTCAACGCGTTTTTCTCGAAACAGCATTTTCAGAGTTTATGTCGGTGATAACCAATTGAGCTGAAACTTATAGGTTTTCTTTTTTTGTAGTATTACCTTTTATAGGAATTAAAAATTATTGTAATATTTTATTATTAATTATTGAAAAATGTGATCAAATGGCCGAAAAAAATTGGATTTTTTTCAAAAACGTCACGCCAAAAGTGCAAATTTATGTTTTTAACTTTTTTTTCAATTCATCTACAAACTGTAAATGTAATTAATGTAATGTTTTTGGATTTGCACGTTTCAGGTCAAAACTTCGACCAGGAGAGCCGGCACAAGCAAAATACAATGACTTACTCTAACGGCCGCCATTTTATTGAAAAAAAATTTGAAAAAAATATTATTGCATTGGTACACTCATAATTTTGAAAATGTTTCGATAGATTTGAGTAAAAACTTCCTCTTAAAATTGTTTTTTTTTAAATGAGTTTTTTTTTCTCGTTTTAATTGTATATCCCCCCTTAAAAGCCCATATCTCTAGCTTCATCGCAAAAACTTTATATGTTACTAGCTGAACCCGATGCGTGCGCTGCTACGCTTGCAACTAAATGAAGGAAAATTCAATAGAACAGGCACGTTTATGTTTTTTTTTCGAAATGAGTTGTTTTTTCTTGACTAAGCAGGGGTTCAAACTTCTATCAAAACATGCTTCTTATCCGAGAAACACACGTTTTGTGTTTAAGTAAGCTGTTGTATGGGAGCCCTCCCTTCCAGAGGGGGTGGTTTCTCAAACCACCATACAATCATTGCCTTCAAAACCCCCCACATTCCAAATTTGGTTCCATTTGCTTGATTAGTTCTCGAACCATCGCACTGGGCTCATCGATTATAAAAAAAATAGTTTAATTTGTTTGAAGCTCACCCCCCCCCCCCCCAGAAAGGGGAGGGATCTTAAACTACCATAGAAACATTCTTGCCTTCAAAACCCCCCACATGTCAAATTTGATTCGATTTGCTTGATAGTTCTCGGGTTATGAAGAAATGTGTGTCTCATTTGTATGAGAGCGCCCCTTCCTGAGAGTGTAGGGGTCTCAAACAATCATAAGAATGATGTTGTTTTGAGAAGGAAATAATTTCTCATCACCATAAGGCTCTAGGAGTAGACAGCATTTTTTTTGCTAGAACAAAGTTGTGAAGAGAAAGTATTGATAGTTCCGTTAGCTCACGGCAGGCTGTGAAAATTGAATAGAAGTAGTTAGAAATTGAGCGGAGGGCATTGTGAGGTAGTATTCCGAAACAGGAAACACAGACTTTTGAAGAATCATAAGAACCTTCCCCAACCCTGAAAACCCCTTCATATAAATTTTCACGTTGGTCGGTTCAGAACTTCTCGAGTCTATAAGGGTGGGGAAGGGTGTTGAAGTACCAAAGAAACATTTCTGCCTCCAAAAACCTCCACATGCCAAATTTGGTTTCATTTGCTTCATTGGCTCTCGAGTTATGTTAAAAATTATGTTTCATTTTTATGGAAGTTCCCTTTCCAGAAGGAGGAGGGGTTTCAAACCACCTTAGAAACATTTATTTCCTTCAAAAACTTTCACATGCCAAATTTGGTTCCATTTGTTTGATTTGTTCTCGAATTATGCAGAAATTCGTGTTTCATTTGTACGGGAGCCCCCCCTCCCCTACCAGAGAGGGAGGAGGGGTCTCGAACTACCGTAGAAACATTTATTGCCTTTAAAATCTCCGCAAGCCAAATTTGGTTCCATTTGCTTAATTAGATCTAGAGTTATGAAGAAATTTCAGTTTCATTTGTATGACAGCACCCCTTCTAGGAGAGGGGAGGGGTCTCAAACTACTATCCAAACATTTTTCGCCACCAGAAAACCCCACATACCAAATTTGGTTCCATTTGCTTGATTAGTTCTTGATATATGCACAAACTTCTGTTTTATTTGTATGAGAGCCTCCCTTTCTAGAGAAGGGAGGGGTCTCAAACTACCATAGAAACATTTTTCGCCTCCAAAAACTTCGGCATGCTAAATTTGGGTTCCTTTGCTTGATCAGTTCTCGAGTTATGCAGAAAAATATGTTTCATTTGTATGGGAACCCCCCCCCCCCCTTTCAGAAGGGGGAGGGGTTTTTTACTATCTTAAAAACGTTCCCCGGCCTCAAAATATCCTGCGTAAAAATTTTCATGCCTAACGGTACTTCCGCTCGGGAGTTAAATCGTGACAAAGGAAATCCCAACTCATTTTTATTATATAGATTCAGGTTATCAGGCTGCAAGCTTTTGGAAACAATAAGAAAATCAATAATAGGAAAAAGATATTATGTTATTAGTGCTAATGAAGAAGGTAATGCCGGCCTCCTGGATGGTAGGATTGGAACGCAAACTGTGTGTGTATGCATTTACCACCAAAATGTGAAATTGATTTGTAAAGAGTGAACGGAATTCAGATTCCGAATGATCTGGTGATCCGATGTCAGGCAGCGTGTCCTGTACCGATTGATAGACTCACTAAAACGATCGTGGAGCATTTTTATCTCGGCCAGACGGTGAACCTCAGATGTTCTTGTCTTCGGAGGGGTGTTCAGGATCATCCTGAGGAATTTATTTTGAACACGCTGTTTTAGGGCAAGTCTCCTAGATTGGCATGCCGTACTCGACGACTGGAAGTATGACTTGCTTGTAGACAGCAAGCTTGTTTTTCAGGGATAATGTAGACCTTCTGTTGATCAATGGGTACAGTAGCTTCAACATAACGTTACACATTGTGACGTCTGCTCCGTGAAAATCAGCTTGCTGTTTAGGGAAATGCCAAGGTAGACAGCTGATTTGGTCCACTGAAGGTTAAACAGAAGTCGACCTAGTTTCCTACGGAACGCCGGCGGAGATCTCTTGTGCAGCGGAGATCTCTGGTGCAGTCACCATGCAGCGAAACACGGAATGTCCTGTCCGACAGATAGTTTTCAATTATCTTCACCAGGAAGATGGGAAGATTGTATGTTTTAAGCTTATACACCAGGCCATCGTGCCACACGTTATCAAAAGCCTTCTCAATATCGCGAAGTGCCATGGCAGATGGTTTCGATACAGACTTGTTCCGTCTGAGGATGTTAATGACTCGATTAAGTTGGTGAATTGTCGACCACGTCGGAAGCCAAATTGTTCGTCAAGCAAGATGTTCAGCTCGTCGGCAGATCAAAGAAGCCGACGGTAGATCCCTTTCTCAAACAGCTTGGATTATCCTGAGCGAAGGCTGATTGGTCTATAGCTTTTGGAACACGAAGGATCTTTCCAAGGTTTCCGGATGGGTATGACTTTGACTGACTTCCAACACGTGAGGAAGTAGCCAAGTCGGATGCAATAATTGAAAACCATCGCCAGATGGTTATAGAACTCGGGGCTCAGTTGCTTGAGCTCCAAGTTCAAGATGTTATCGAAACCTGGGGCTTTCATGTTCTTTGAGCATTTGATATAAGTCAGCTGAAATCTCGTCAGCTGAGATCTCCAACTCCTCTGTGAAGTCGTTGGGGCTTAGATGGATGTTAGTAAAGGGCGATACGGTCAAAATTTGGTCAATATCAACTTGACGTATTTCTTTCAATTTTGCATTTAAGAAACCTGAACACCCCTCATTTTGAAGGTGTGTGTGTGTAGAATGTTGCTCCCATTTCGATTTTGGAATTCACTCTTCAGTTGTCAAAATGCCGTCAAGCAAGAAGAGCAGCGTATCAAAATTTTGCTCGCGCATCGCGAAAATCCGAGCTACTCGCACGCAAAGTTGGCAAAATCGCTAAAAGTTGCCAAATCAACCGTTACAAATGTAATTAAAGTGTTTGGGGAACGTTTGTCGACAGCCAGGAAGTCTGGATCGAGGGAAATCGAAAACCGGAAGCCGCTGAGACGACAAAGAGAGTTGCCGGTAGTTTCAAGCGAAACCCTAACCTATCTCTCCGAGATGCCGCAAATAAGCTGGGTGTATCGTCTACAACCGTGCATCGAGCCAAAAACGAGCCGGACTATCGACTTACAAGAAGGTAGTGACTCCAAATCGCGATGATAAACAAAATACGACGGCCAAAGCGCGATCCCGGAGGCTGTCACGACGATGCTGACGAAGTTTGACTGCGTGGTAATGGACGACGAAACCTACGTCAAAGCCGACTACAAGCAGCTTCCGGGACAGGAGTTTTATACGGCAAAAGGAAGGGAAAGGTAGCAGATATTTTCAAGCACACGAAACTGTCAAAGTTCGCAAAGAAATATCTGGTTTGGCAAGCCATCTGTACCTGTGGCTTGAAAAGCAGCATTTTCATAGCTTCCGGGACTGTCAACCAAGAAATTTACGTGAAAGAGTGTTTGAATAAACGTCTGCTGCCTTTCCTGAAGAAACACGGTTGTTCCGTACTGTTTTGGCCGGATTTGGCATCTTGCCATTACGGTAAAAAGGCCATGGAGTGGTACGCCGCCAACAACGTGCAGGTGGTTCCCAAGGACAAGAACCCTCCCAACACGCCAGAGCTCCGCCCAATTGAGAAATACTGGGCTATTGTCAAGCGGAACCTAAAGAAGACCAAAAAAACTGCTAAGGACGAGCAGCAGTTCAAGGCAAACTGGCTTTCTGCGGCGAAGAAGGTGGACAAGGTGGCTGTACAAAATCTGATGGCAGGGGTCAAGCGTGAGGCCCGGCAATTCGGATTTGGAAAAGCGGGAAGCCTAACTGAATATTTTTCCTGAATTATATACTAATTGAACTTTAATTTGATTTTTTAAATAAACGATTTCACCGATTTACACGCGTTTTCCCTTGACCAAATTTTGACCGATATCACCCTTTAATAAGCGCGCTAACGGCAGCTTCGTGTGGACTGACGATGTTTTGTCCGAGATTGTGGGA
>JASCZW010015533.1:0-20374 GCA_034211315.2 Aedes japonicus | reverse complement strand
CCACGTCGTACGAAGAAAACTGCGAAGAGGAATGTGCAGGACGCACTTAAGTTTTCATGAGCGTGCGTCTTTGTGTGTTATTGCATGTGCGGTAGTTGATTTCATTTGCGGATGCCCAGTGTGGATCCATAGCGGAGCATCTGAAGGAGATGACGGCTTTGCAATTGCGGTTGACGGCGCTGGGTGAAGAAGTCAGGACCGTGGTTTGTGGCATTGATGCTGTCCAGTCTTCCCAGGTCGTACGACAGGTTGATCTGTGTGCTGCGAAACCGTCCGGATGCGAGACCTGACTGTTGACACTTCGTCACGGGTAAGTTGCTTGATGGTCGTCGTCGGTGAAAATCACAGTGTTGGTGAAAAGGCGCTCGTGTCAAACGCTACCGGAGTCCTATCGATGGCAACAAACCCAGAGCGATAAAACAAAATTTGCCGCTACTACAGAAGGAAGAAGGGCATTTTCGGCAGGGACTGCCGGAAAGTTTCAACAAGACAAGCAGGAAAAGGAGAAGCCACAAACTGTGAAAGCCAGTATTGCTGGCGAAATCGAAAAACCGGTTTCGACTGTGTTTGGCGGCCGGTGTTGCGGTCCAGTTGTGACGTGTGACTCTGGTGCGACGTCTCATATGACGAACGCTACGGTGCTGGAAGGGCTCGATAGCTCAGTTAATGAAAATTGTTTGGCGGATATGCTCCGACAATCTGGTAAATTGGTCATTGGCCGAGTAAGTTGTGAACGGGAACGGCGTCGGTGAAGTTAAACGATATGTGTATTGCGTTCCGGCATTGACAGCGATACGCTGTCGGTGAAGTAGAATGGCGGCGCAGGTTATCGAGTGCAATTCGATGAGCATGAATGTAGAGTGCTGCGAGAAGAAGAAGTAGTGTTGGTTGCCGCCGACACGCAAAGGTGGACCGTATCATTTAAAGCGGTACTCTGAGAAAGCGTTTCTGGCGGATCCGAAACATAGTGTAGTTGTGTCATCATTTGTGGCACCGCCGAATGGGGCATCGTGATACAGTAGCTGTATCGAAGATAGTGCGAAAAATCTGGGATACGGATTGGAGATGAACTCGTGTGAGAGTGCAGTCGGTGTGTGAGTCCGTGCTGTGAGGGGAAAATTGAGCAGAGACTCGTTCCCAGTGTTCTGAACGAAAATTCTAGTGCTGTGGGAGATTTGGTTCATACCGATTTGGGTGGGCCGATGGAAGAACAAACACCGAGTGGGAATCGGTTTTATATTGTGCTAGTGGATGACTACAGTCGGTATACGATGGTGTACTTACTGCAGAGGAAAAGTGATGCTGAAGGCAAAATTCGTAGTACTGTAATCTGGTGAAAAATCAGTTTGGTGGATATCCGAGGAAAATTCGATCTGATGGTGGTGGCGAATACAATGCCGCATCGTTGAAGGGAGTTTTTGCTGATAGTGGAATTGTGCACGAGCAGACGGCTCCATGTTCCCCGACGAACGGCGGCGGCGTGGCGGAACGGAAGAATCGTTCTCTCGTCGAAATGATGCGGTGTATGCCTTGCGGAGTGCAGGATGACGAAGATATACTGGGGCGAAGCGATTTGCACTGCAAATTACTTGCAGAATCGTTTGCCATCGACCAGTGTATGTAGTACGCCGTATGGAGTTGTGGTACAAAAAGAAACCATCTTATGGACATCTGCAGTTTTGGAGCTGAGGCATACGTCCATATTCCCAAGGAAAAACGTCGAAAGCTTGATGTAAGGCCGAAAAGCTGGTAGTCGTCGGATACCGCTGATGGTAGAAAGGCGTATCGTTTTTTGAACCTGGAAACAAATCATATCACAATTAGTCGGGATGCCAAGTTTCTGGAAGTTTGTAGCAGAAAAGGATGCTATACGTAGTGAGCCTGTCAGGACAGGAGAGAAATTGAAGTTCCTCTTGCGTCTCCGATTGATCGTTTATCGGGAAGTGGCAGTGTAACGGAGAATGATGCTGATGCGGATGCGGATCTGGAGTCGCAGCAGGATAATGATGTGATCCTACTACGACACTGTTTCTGAAGGAGACCAGTCGTTCCAGGGGTTTCCTTTGGATGAGAGTTGCTAGGCGGTCGTCGCGTTCTACGAAGGGTATTCCCACCATTGGGGTTGATTGAGGAATCATTTGCTGCCGGTGCACTTCCGGATGAAGACGTGGAGCCGAGAACTATAACGAAGCGGTAAGAAGTGATCGAAGTGATGGTGGAAGCTTGCGATGCTTGATGAGCTGAAATCGCATGCTCAGAACGGCACTTGGGAGTTGGTTAACACCTGTCGGCAGGAAACCGGTGGGCTGCCGCTGGGTATGCCAAGCTGAAGAAGAACGCCGCAGGGAAATCGTTAAGCACAAGGCACGTCTTTGTTGCACGAGGACATTCTCAAAAGTTCGGAGAGTGATTGTGATGAAACTTTTGCACCTGTAACCAGGCACACAACTCTTCGCGTGTTGCTGGCGGTGGCGATGAAGAGAATGACGTTGAAGCAGTTCGATGTGAAAACGGCCTACTTATACGGTGATTTGAAAGAGGCGATTTTTATGAAGCAGCCAGTTGGTTTCGAAGTGAGAAGGAAAGAGCACATGGTGTGTCGCTTGAAGCGAAGTATTTATGGACTTAAACAGTCAGCGCGTTGCTGGAACCAGAAATTGCACAACGTTCTCTTGGGCATGGGTTTTCAGCAAGGTTCGGTCGATGCTTGTCTGTATACCAAAGTAGTGAACGGAAAGTACATGTATCTGTTGAGTATACGTGGACGATATATTGGTCTGTTGCGAGGATGAAAGTGAAATTGATGCTGTATTCGAGATGCTGAGGAAGCAGTTTGAAATGACGGATCTCGGTGAGCCAAGTTTATTTTTGGGCTTAGAGATTCAACGAGTAAACGGAAGCTATAGCATTTCGGTGGAAGGCTATATTAATCGTGTTGCAGAGAGGTTCGGCCTTCGTGATGCGAAACGTGCAAAGACCCCGATGGAGGAAGGATACATTAAACTGGAAGATAAAAGCCCTCTTCTGGCTGATGTGACGATGTACCGAAGTTTAGTAGGTGCACTTCTGTATATTTCCGTGTGTGCAAGACCGGATGTTGCGACCAGTGCTACAATATTGGGACGGAAGGTGAGTTTGCCAACGGAAGCGGATTGGGTGGCGGCAAAACGAGTTGTCCGCTACTTGCTGGGAACGAAAAATTGGAAGCTAAGCTATGCTGATTCTAGTGAAAAGCTGCTGGGGTATTCAGATGCTGATTGGGCCGGTGATATTGTGACCCGAGATCGACTTCCGGATTTGTTTTCAAGTATTCTGGAGGAGCTATTTCACTGGAGCCAGCAGAAAGCAGAGTTCTGTGACACCTGTCGTCGATGGAATCTGAATATATGGCTCTTAGTGAGGCAGGTCAGGAATTAGTGTGGCTTCTGAGTCTGTTCAAAGACATGGGTGAGGAACAAAAGAATGCAGTGAAAGTTTTTGAAGACAACCAGAGTTGTATTCAGGTTTGTTGTTTCGGAAGAGTGAACCGTCGATCCAAACATATTGAGACTCAGGCACGTTATGTGAAGGAATTGTGTGACGATAAAGTTATTGATCTGACATATTGCCCGACTGAAGAAATGGTGGCTGATATGCTTACAAAGCCTGTGGGCACAGTGAAACAAATGAAGTTTGCAGAAGCTGATGGGACTTTCAACGAACGATGGCAGCGGTTGTTGAGGAGGGTGTTGGTGTATCAACAATCGTACCACCTTTAAATATGTATATACCTTGCACGCACAGGCGATGTGTGTAGAGATTTAGTGGAGAGTTTGTTTTCAGCAGCAATGCTGCGCCATTTTGCTTTTTATCCATTCTCAAAGTGAATTCGTCGTGTTAAGACATGTTTTTGTATTTGAAGTCGTTTTATAATAAATATAAGTTTGTTTCGTTTATTAAACTCAGCCTTTTATTTACTGCAACCTAGTTCCAATAGTCTGAACCTTATAAGACAGCTCTACTCTGAGTTGCATTGATGCACCGAGTAACTCGCGAGTAACTCAATATAGCTTGAAAGTAAATCAATATTCATCGGTTCTTATCGGTTGCCAGGGTTTCGAAAAGTTTGACTTCCAACTAGACCTCCAATTTGTTTGAAAACATTGTGGACATTTTGCTAATGGCAATAAAAGATGGCACAACGAAGAGCCCTACTGAAGTACAATGATGAGGCATGATAGCGATATGTATAGATTCGTAATTTGCTAAACATCGATGCTGAGAAGCTTGTGTTGGAGTGCAGCGGGCTGAGCTCGTTTGTTTCTTTTCCTGCCCTTGTTCTAAAGCACCAGTTCTTAGCCTGGCCGTCTGGTGGAATGATGCTGCATATGAAAATTGCAGATCAAGCCAAAACTGATGGGTTTATACAAAGTTTTACTTAATCGAAGATATAAAAATAACTTCGTATCGAAAAAGGCAAAGCCTTACACGAATAGTGGTATATACCATATAAAATTGTACGAGCATATTAGATATGTAGTTTAAGTGAATGTAGCCTGTTTTCCTAAAACATTAAAAATTGCTAGTTTCCAATTGTGCACACTCGAGAGCTAATGTACTAGCGTCGGTTTGTTTGACAGCTGCTGTGCAAAAACAGAGAGCAAAAAAATGACAGTGCTCGCTTGATGAGCAACGAGAGTTACTCGAGGTACCTCAAAAGCAACTCTGAAATTAATCGCGATGAAGAGCTGCCTTGCCCCTAGCCTCGAACACATCCCTCTTGGCCTTCAGAAAAAAAGTCGATAATGAATCGATAAATTAAATTTGACTTCATTCGCAACGTTATTTTATTCTTCTCTTCTCCGTCATAATTATGGAAAAATATCATCGCGAGATAACAATACTCCTCACTGATCCAAACGTTTTTGTTTGTTTTGTTCGATAGGTAGCATCGGTTTCACTCTTTGCGCGACTCTTCTTTATCGACTCTGGCATCATCAATAAAGGTGGCGAAATACTTGTTCCCGCCAAGGGAAGGCTTTTCCATTGCTCCACACACGTCCGAATGTACGACCTCGAGAAGATCGCATGCCCTCGTGCCACCGGATTTGAACGGTAACCTCTGATGCTTCGCCTCGATGCAAGGGACGCAGGGCAACGTCGTCCCTATTGGACGAAATGGACAGAACCATCGACCATGCACAGGCTACCCAGCAGACACAATCTCGACGGAACAAGCGGAGGAATCAACCGTGAGACTTTTCGGACGCGTGTCTATAAAAAATGGTGAAACGAGCTAATACACTTTATAACTTGTACTTGCGAACGTTAGTTTGGGAATGAAATGACAAATGTATTATATTCAAAGGTATGCACTTTTTCTCTTTTCGTTTCTCGCCGCACCACAGATATGTGGAAAGACATCGCACTTCCACAGTCCCGCTTGAGATGTTCATGCCGGCCACCATGCCAGGAAATCGCTTCACGCTGTCCACGTTAAGATAGCCCAGTCGTCAATGCCAACACGCATTTGGTTGACCAACCTGGTTCAGTTGGTGAAGGCCGTCCTCCTCCAATCAGCTCGCGAAATGGAACTTCCTTCATTTCATCGCACAGTGCACGAGGTAAGCATTGTGAGTTCATTTTGCAGTGATCCGGGCCTTCCACATTGGACAGCGGTCAAGAGGATTTTGCGATACATCAAAGGGACCAAGCAGTGCAAGCTGACGTACAGGAGAGATGAGGATTCAGCATTTTGATGCTCCGGGAATTCTTCTCGTTCTTGGTCGTCGACTTTTGTGGACACTCCGACACACAAACCGATCTTCTACAGTTTCTGGCTTGTGGTCAAAATTTCATCCACATTCTCCTCCACGGAAGAACAATTTTCGAGCTCCAACCGCATCAACTTCACAGCAGGCTAATCTTTCGATACTTCCCGCGGTCCTGGAAGGCGGCTCGAAGGCTGTACCAAGCTTCTTTGGCTATTCGGGCATTTTGGACTAAACTGTAATTATACCTCTCGATACTGAGGCAAATTGTTGCCAAGGCACGGTCCGACAAATCCTCGCTGATCTGTGCCATCGTCCGAGGAATATTCACAGCTCGTCAGGTTCCCTCCTTGATCATTACCATCCGCATTCCGAACGCCCGCGCCACTTTTTTCACTTTTCGGCTTGTTGCTTGGCCGGGTTGCTAGGGCTACACCAGTCGCAAAGAGCTATCCTGGGTCCATAACCTGATAGAATGAAAAGGCACTTGACCTGGTGTGGTGACTAACAACAAAGAATGATTTATGAGGGGATGCAAATCCAATGCTTACTATGTTAACAATTTGCTAGTGCAGAACCTTACTAGACCCTCCCGGCTTCTCCACTTAGAGTTGTTGGTATTGTTTCCCTCTCTGTAGTAATGGTTGGTTAATAATAAACGAGAGATGCATAAACTAATAAATGGAGAAATTCACTGGATGAGTTCAAAGGACAGTGGGACTAATGGGAGCAATTAAATGTAGTCTAGATCCCTCCAGCAAAGGGGAGGGTGAATAAACGTGAATAAAAACACTGACACAAAACATAGGTTGGGTGGATTTTGAGTTTTAATAGAACAGTTTAGCAGCCATTCTAGCCCATTAATCAAACGTTTCTATTTCAATTCGAAGTAATTGGCAAATTTACATGTTCTTGCTTCAGGCAATATTAAAATTGAAAAAAAATAAACAAAACTAACAGTTAAACTACCAAAAGTCCGGACTGAGCATTCCTTCCGGCCGATCGATTTTCCCTTCGGCCGTTATTTGCGCGATCAATGCCTCCAATCGTGCCTTGGGTCCGCCTTCGTCCACCTTGTTGAGCGCCGGCAGATACTGTTCGTGCATTACTTTGAGAAGCTTGACGAACTGCTTTCCGTAGCAAGCCCACAGGGAGGGGCCCGCCGTCTGCAGGAATTCCGTTATCAACGTAGCGCAAATGTCCGGCTGCGGGTTTAGATTCAGCATGTTGCACAACCAGCGCCATCCACACTCCAAACTGTGCGGATGGGGAGCGGTTTCGCCTCGCCTCGGGTTGGACACAACCACTGCGGCATACAACCGGGCCAATCCGGTCATCCGCTTCAGATACTGATCGTGCTTTTCCAGTGCGCCATCCACGAATCGATAGCCTAAACTTTTAAGATAGTCTTCCTGGGATTGTCCTTCCAAGAGTGGCAGGAAGTACGGGACCAGATAGGGACAGTCCTTGTGCAAGTACGCGAGAAAGAATTTACCAAACTCCGGATACTTTTGCCAAAGCGCGACGACGATAGCCGCTATTGGAAAGGCCGCCGGGGCGTTGCTGCTTATCATTGTGTCCGCTTGACCCTGTAATAAACGCAGAACACAGCTTCAATCCCCCAAAACACCAATCGAATTCAAGAGCGCTACTCACCACAAACTTCTTCGCCAGCAACATCGTGCAGTAAACCTTCCCTAGGGGATGACCGTTAACCGAGACGGCCGTATCTCCAGTTTTGACCGTTTGTCCCGACAGCAGAGCGTCCAGTTTGTTGAACTTATCCACGAAATGCTCACGACTAACGGCCGAGATGGCATTCACCGGAGTGTTGATCGCCTTTTGGCAATTGAATCGGTAGGATTTCGTGGACGCGTCATCCAGCAAGGCCTTCACTGCATGATGGTGTTGTTCGTAGAAGGTCTTAATTTCCTGGTGGAAGGCACGACTTTCCTGAGATGCAAAAGCTGCCAAGGGATCCGCTGCTCGTTGGCTAGCTTTTACAGTGGTGTCAGTCGTGTCCTGAGCGACCGTCGCAGTTCCTTGCACTGGGGCCACCTCCGCAGTCTTTTGTTGCTCCTCTTCCTTCTTCATCCGGTCGGCTAGCTCCGCTTGGATTCGATTCATTATTTCAACGACTTCCGCATTGGTCTGGTCCATCGATTTGCATAGCTCGGCGGTTTTGTCGATCTCCTGCTGGCTAACCTCTCTGAGTGGTATTTACATTATGCAGCAGCTGTTCGAACGATTTAACAAAACCCTGAACCGTCTTTTCTGGGCGGTAAATTGAACCGACAATTCCTTATCGATATTCATCATCGTCTTTGTGAAGGCATCCGTCATTTTCCGGAAGTTTTGCTGATTGTTTCGGATAGCATCAAACATGGCGTGCTTCCGCTTGATCTCCTCTTCCTTCTTCTTCAACAGTTGCGATACTTCCGCCAGTCGTCGGTTCTCCTCGTCAATTTCTGCCTTGCGAATCTCTTCAAACTCTTTCGCCATCCGTTCCTGTTCTCGGATTGCTTCCATGAGAATCCGCTCGCTCTCTTGAGCCTTCCTTACCGCCTCAAGTTGAACCTCCCGGATCCGCTTTTCGAACTGCAAATCCCTCAGCCGATCCGCTTCCCTCATCTTTGCCTGCCGTTGATCTATTTCCTGCTTCTTCTCCTTCATCCTCTTCCGTTCCATCTCTTGCTGGAGCATTTTGAATGAAACCGCCTGGCAATCGTTAATGTCAACTCTCCGTGCATTTGGTGACAACACACCCGGATCCGATCGCCTGACCAACGATTTTTTCGGCTCGGGAAGTATCTGGCTTTTGCCAATAAGCTCCGATAGTGAGCCGTTATTTTCGGCGTTCTGATCGTCCTCAGGAGGGCTGCTTTTCTCGGAAACACCGGTGCATCGAAAATCGGGACCGATACTCCGGACGTAAGCCTGCAAAGAGGCACGGGCTGCATGATCCAGGGCCGAAAGCTTGAGCGTATTAAAATCCGAGAGGATATCGTCCATGTCGAGCTGCGGGAAGGGGATTAAAGTGAGTGAAAATCGGTAATATTTTTGGGATTAAGATGTTACTTACTTTTAGTTTTGACATCGCATTCAGTTAAGATAACGAATAAGTTTTGTCAGCGCAAAACTTTTGTGTAAAATTATTGATGAAATTGTACGAAAACCGAACAAAAATAACAGCAAATCTGGCGTTCTGAAGGTTTGCGAACGATATCTCGATCAACAGTAGAATAGGGCCTATAAACATTTGTAAACAAACGCTTCTGAGGAAGCGTCAGCGAGCTGACATTTCTAGTTATTGCAGAATCCAGATCGCACGCTTACATGAGAATACCTAAAAGATCGTTAAAAAGTACACGGTAAAAATAAAAAACCAGTAATGGGTAAAATTTCACCCATATCCCTAAAAAGGGAGTCAACCCATTAAATGCCCGGATAAAAATAACCTTACAATTACAATACAATAATATAGAATAACATTTAAATCTTTTTCCGACCATTATTCTTATTGTTCATGAATCAGATATTTGAAAAATACATATTGTCATTACAATAGATTTTTTTTTTTACTTATTTATTTTCCGTCGGCCTATTTCCTCACATGGTGACAATCACCAACGCCAGGGAGACGACTCCACCACCTGGACCCTACCTAACGACTCATGACTATGAGCCGGGACCATCAAATTTACTTCCCGAACTTTAGATTTTTTCGCCTCAGAAAAACCACCGACGTCGACTGGGATTGAACCCAGACCCACTGGGGTGCCAAGTAGCAGTCATGCTTACCACTACACCACCGACGCCGGCATTACAATAGATTTACAATTCATTCTATATTCTTGGATTTTCAACAATTAAGAAACAATACAATCAATAGTAATTTACTCAAATAGGGTATGTGTCCCTTGACTAAGCCTAATATGCAACAATCGAATACATTTTTCATTGTAACTCATAAAGTATTTGAGCTGGAAACAAAATTTAACAAGCTATACACTTCCTAAGATATGTTTCATAAGCCATCTGGTAAAATGTATCACGAAAAGCTACACAACTTGTTTTATAAAGTCAGAAACTTTCGAGGGATATGGATATAATGTTGGTCTATGGGTACCAAATTGGGTCTAATCATGGATGCAAATTCGTCCCATTCGATTGATTTTCTATAAAATGCAATCTTCGTACGGGTTTCTTCCTGATTTTCTGATTCAAGGTGTTCCCAGCTGTATTCGCTCTACCCAACAAACAATTTCACAAATCAAACTATACTCAAACTGTTAAAAAACACTTAAGTGAGTTTTACATATTATTTAGCGGTCATTCGACAGATACAACATTATAATTCACTCTACACAGATTTTGTTCCTTTAATTTGTGTTAAGATGAGCCATATGAACAACATTCAACCGGAACTCAGACATTTGTATTGTAAATGTTACCAATGACAACATTTTTACTACGCTTTTCATACAACAGGCCATATTTGGGAACATAGAAAAAAATACGTCCCTAACATTGGGTCCACCATTTGCTTGTTAAATCATTGTTGTTTTACCTATGTGACCTGTAAGTTTATAACATGTGACTATATTCTGTACATCTTGGCTGCATTATTCGGTTTATAGGTTCAATTTCAGCAAATTTAGATCATTTGAAAGATCGTATAGATAATCTGTTCAAGCAACCAGTAAAGTCATGAGTGTCCAAAAAGTTAAGGAAATCGAAAACTACGCGGAAGTGAACTAACTATAAATTGATTGATTATGTCTCAATTGCTTTGAAATAAATCGGTCATGCTGATAGCAACATGATTTTGTTGATTATCGAAGAAATAATGACATATTTGGTAGATAGGCCGAATCAAGGAGCTAGGCTAACATTACATCCCGTTACCCTATGTACGGAAAATAATGATTTTTTTCTACAGTTAAGATACATAACAACCCCCCTTTTCTATAGAAGAACCCAAGTTGAAAAAAGAAGAAGACACTGAGTGGTGATAAATCTGACAGCTCCCATGTTATAGTATAGTACGAACGTTTTAAAATGCTTCTAATAAATTCAAATGAAATTCTAATTAAAAGCGGTTTGTTCGGAAAAATCTTAAACTGCAAAATAGGGACATTATTTTGATTTATTTTTTATTATGCTGAAAATGTCTTTATTGAGTAGTTTTGGATTTTTCTTACATCATACAACAAACCGGTTTTAATTAGAATTTCATTTGAATTTTTTTAGAAGCATTTTAAAATGTTCGTCCTATACTATAACATGGGAGCTGTCAGTTTATCACCACTCGGTGTCTTCTTCTTTTTTAAAACTTGGATTCTTCCATTGCCGATGTCTGAATTTACATTAGATTCTATTGTGGTAACAATAACTCCTATTGTCATCTTATCGTTGTGAACAATACCATTAATTGTACATACTATAGATTCTATTGTATGGTTACAATATATTCATGGATTTAGATTTTTTTATTCGGGTGGGTACACTCGATTTATCCATTTACGAGTATATAGCATAAACTTCAAAGAATGGGAATTTTTTACCTATCCTTAAAATAGATATATTATGTCTTATATGTCTTATGGCATTACAAAAGATATAGCATTACTTCGATCTTAGTGGGGCCCTTTTCAGCTTGAACCCAACTTTTATGATGCACTAGACGTAATACCATAGACTAACTCTAAGACCAGTAGGTCCCATACAAAAACGATTTTTTTCTTGGCTCAGTCAGTACTAGAACATCGTCCCAAGCTCGGTCCCAAGCTCAATAATGCACCCCTTATAATGAACTCACATGAACACACTCTCAAATACTCAGTCAAAATAACACAGCAAATCAAAACAAAGACGCAAATATGTATAACAAGGTGCTGGGTTCAAGGTGTAATTCGGACCAAGGGGTTCTACAACAGTGAACCAATTTCAAATCGCTAGTTACATATTGATTGTTGGTAATACCACAGAGAACAGACATCCAAGCTGGAGTGCCCTCCGTGTGTAAATTTTTGTAACTGCCATTTTAAAATTATAGCTCGTTTCCGTTAGTTTTGGTGAATCCGAGGGTGAATCGTATGTTGATGGCGCCACTTGCCCGCCTTGAAATTTGATAGGCTGTCAATTTTAGTTTGGTGAAACCTAGACTAGGCGGCGTTGTTTTTCCAACGGTTTGCTTTTAAATATTTACACAGTAAATTGGGGTAAAAATGTTCGAGCCTGGATGTCCTGTGGTAATACATAAAGGGTGATACGGTCAAAATTTGGTCAAGGAAAACGCGTGTAAATCGGTGAAATCGTTTATTTAAAAATCAAATTAAATTTCTTTTTCAAGTTCAATTAGTATAAAATTCAGGAAAAATATTCAGTTAGGCTTCCACTTTCCCAAATCCGAATTGCCGGGCCTTACGCTTGCCCTGCCATCAGATTTTGTACAGCCACCTGGTCCACCTTCTTTGCCGCAGAAAGCCAGTTTGCCTTGAACTGCTGCTCGTCCTTCGCAGTTTTTGGTCTTCTTTAGGTTCCGCTTGACAATAGCCCAGTATTTCTCAATTGGGCGGAGCTCTGGCGTGTTGGGAGGGTTCTTGTCCTTGGAAACCACCTGCACGTTGTTGGCGGCGTACCACTCCATGGCCTTTTACCGTAATGGCAAGATGCCAAATCCGGCCAAAACAGTACGGAACAACCGTGTTTCTTCAGGAAAGGCAGCAGACGTTTATTCAAATACTCTTTCACGTAAATTTCTTGGTTGACAGTCCCGGAAGCTATGAAAATGCTGCTTTTCAAGCCACAGGTACAGATGGCTTGCCAAACCAGATATTTCTTTGCGAACTTTGACAGTTTCGTGTGCTTGAAAATATCTGCTACCTTTCCCCTTCCTTTTGCCGTATAAAACTCCTGTCCCGGAAGCTGCTTGTAGTCGGCTTTGACGTAGGTTTCGTCGTCCATTACCACGCAGTCAAACTTCGTCAGCATCGTCGTGTACAGCCTCCGGGATCGCGCTTTGGCCGTCGTATCTTCACTACCTTCTTGTAAGTCGATAGTCCGGCTCGTTTTTTGGCTCGATGCACGGTTGTAGACGATACACCCAGCTTTTTTGCGGCATCTCGGAGAGATAGGTTAGGGTTTCGCTTGAAACTACCGGCAACTCTCTTTGTCGTCTCAGCGGCTTCCGGTTTTCGATTTCCCCCGTTCCAGACTTCCTGGCTGTCGACAAACGTTCCCAAACACTTTAATTACATTTGTAACGGTTGATTTGGCAACTTTTAGCGATTTTGCCAACTTTGCGTGCGAGTAGCTCGGATTTTCGCGATGCGCGAGCAAAATTTTGATACGCTGCTCTTCTTGCTTGGACGGCATTTTGACAACTGAAGAGTGAATTCCAAAATCAAAATAGAGCAACATTCTGCCACACACACCTTCAAAATGAGGGTGTTCAGGTTTTTAAATGCAAAATTGAAAGAAATACGTCAAGTTGATATTGACCAAATTTTGACCGTATCGCCTCTTTATGCCCTTTATATGCTTGCTATTAGAGCCTCGTGGTTACTGGGTACTGATCCGGTGTTAATGAAGCAAAAATTTCTAGCGCAAAGTGTATTGCCGCTAATTCAGCGACGGAACAAGGAGGTTAAAGTTTAGGATTGGCGCTATAAATTTCATTAAATATTCCAAAGCCTGCTGACTTCTCTATCAATGATCCGTCAGTGAAGAATGATTTAGTGGAATCAACTTGGCCAAACTTTGCAGCAAATATCACAGGAGCGGACGATAATGCTCTGAGATCCCACGAAGCTCCTGCTTCATGGATTAATAAAAATGAACCGAGTTGCCAAAGTTGGAGAATGTTACCGGTCATTCACCGCAAACAATGGCTTTAAGCCGATTTAATTGTACATATTTTCAAAAATAAATAAAAATAATATCATCATAAAGAAAAAATAGTTTAGGTAGATAGTTTAATAATAATTACCACATATAGGAAGGCTCTATCTTTCATCTATCCATTTGCATTATATAAGTTTTCGCTATTCACATCACATAATTTTTTTTTTTTAACATAAAACACACCTAAATAAAAATAATTAAAGAAAACTTACTAACAACCTACCGTGTAAAAATGACTGGCACTGCTCGCATCCCAGAAGAAACACCAGGGAAACGTTTTCCCGTTTCCGCGAACGACCAGACGAAAGAGAGAAAAGAGAGAGAAGAAGAGGGAGGTAAAAAAATGCGAGAAATCGAATTGCCCGATTTTCTCCTAATTTCAGAAGAAAAATTGAATAATCACTCATTTATCATATTAGCTCTGATAATATTGCATCCATTTGTGCTGTACTATTGTGGAAGTGTCTGGAGATTCCAATGGAGGTTGATTATTATATTGTCTTGTAAAACGTCAGGAACTGTCCATTTTGTCTGATATTCCCCACATGCTGAAAGTACTAGATATGCCATGGTTTTGGAAGTTGGGCGAATTAGAATCTATAAAAATGCAATACACTATTGTGGAACTGTCCGGGGAACTGAATGAAGAGTATGTCGTCTTATGTAAACACTCAGTTATTGTCCATTTTACCCGCTTTTCCATACATACTGGAAGAATTGATTTTTGGAATAGCTGCGCATTAGAATCAAATCAAATGCAGTACAATACAATACAAAGATCGGAATAGTCATGTCACCGAAGATTTGCTTCAGCAAGTTCCTCCACCATAGCGCTTCTTGGATCGTCCTGGACAACGCCATATACTCCGCCTTGCAGGATGATAAGCGCATCGTCACCTGCTTCTTTACGCCTTCGATGTAGTTTTGTTGGTCGAGGAACAACTCACCACGCTCTCGGTCTCTGCTGATCTTAAGTCCCAGGCAAAACTTCGCTTGACCCAGATCCTTCATCTGGAACCGCGTGTACAAAAACTTTTTTAACCGTTTCTTTAGTTTCACATTGTTTGTGAAGATCAGAAAGTCATTCACATAGATGGTAACGAACACCATTCTGCCACCATCGCTTTTGTAGTATAGGCAGGGGTCGACCTTCGATTGTTCCAGCCCGAACTAGCGTAACGCCTCATCCAGCTGATGATTCCAGATTGCTTCAGGCCGTACAGCGCCCTCTGATACCTTCGTCGTGTCCTTCGCAAATCCTTCTGGCTTCTGCATTTAGATTACTTCGTCATTCAGCTTTCTTTGCAGGAAAGCCGTTACCGCGTCCATTTGGTCCACCTCAACGTCAAATTTCGTCGTCAACGCCATAAGGAATTTTATCGTCGAGTACCGGACCACCGGTGAATAAACCTCGTTGTAGTTGATGCCCGCCCGTTGCGAACATCGCTTGACGACTAAGCGGGACTTGTACCGCTCAATCTTTCTTTCCGTCGAGTCCACGTTTCGTTGTAAAGACCCAGTGCTGTGATTTCCTCTTGCATAGCCATCATACACAGCTCTCGGTTTGGTCTACTCAACGCCTCGTTGTACGTGGTTGGATCGCTCATTTTTTCGACATCTGGGACCGCAGCATTTCGTCTGCTGCTCGTTATCGACTGTTAGGAAACATTTTGGCGAGTATACGTACTATAGGTAATCTAATTTTTGTACTTGCCTGGACGCTGACGCTCCCGACCGCATTGCCTCAACTCGCGCTGCATATCAGCCGGTTTGTCTAGTTGCGGTGGGAGTGCGATTTCCTCGTCCGCATCTTTAAAAATGCTTTCCGAACTTCTGCTCACGTTTATAATGGATTCGGCAGTTGCTATCGCCACTTCATCGTCAATTTGTCTTGGATTTTCGTGTTGTTCTGCAGCCGGCAAATCACCACACGCTTCGTCGATTGCCGTATCCGATAATACGATCTCCAAGAACTCCACTGGTTTTGATCGCTCATGAGTTACCTCACCACTTCGTCCCTCATTAACGATCTTAACCGGGTTGTACAATCTGTAGCCTTTCGTGCCCTCAGCATATCCAACGAACACACGTCTCGTCGATTTCGGGTCCAGCTTCTTCCTCTTCTGCTCCGGCACGTGCACCATAGCTATGGATCCAAAAACCTTCAGATGACCGACGTAGGGTTTTTTTATTGACCACGCCTTCTTACCATCCAAGGGCCGCGTTGGCGTCTTACCATCCAAGGGCCGCGTTGGACTACAGTTGATCAGATATGCCGCTTAGCTCACTGCTTCTGCCCAGAACTTCTTCGGCAAATTGGCATCGTTCAGCATGCACCTCACTTTCTCGAGAATCGTCCGATTCATGCGCTCCGCAACGCCATTTTGCTCAGGCGTGTACGGACAGGATTTCTGATGTCTTATTCCGTCCCGTTTCAGGCTTGCCTTGAATCAACCGTTCACATATTCCCGACCGTTGTCGCTGCTCCAAATCTTCAACTTGCATCTGGATTGCCGCTCAGCCATCGCTTTGAAGTCTTCGAATGCCTCGAACGCCTGATCCTTCGATTGCAGCGTATATATAAACATCTTCCGTGTAGCGTCGTCGATGAAACTGACGATATATCGGCTTCCTCCTATTGACGGTATTTCAAACGGTCCGCAAAGGTCTGAAAGGGCCAACTCCAAACATTCCTTGGCCCTCGAATTACTGTTGGGAAAAACGCTACGAGCATGCTTACCTTACAGGCATGCGATGAAATCTAGCGTCTCCAAGTTCTTGATCGAGCAACAGCTGGTCATCTATTCTATTCTATTCTATTCTAACGTTTACACAGCCAGTTATCGAAAGCATCCTGGAAAATACTATAACCAGTATTTTTCTTAGCAACATTAATATTTGTGGCATATTTGAAATATGACAAAAATATTAAACGGCCAGCTCCACTGTGTAGCGTTGGGGTATAAGAAGATTCAAAAATAAACGGCAATTAAATTATCCATTTGATGAATAAGTTAATCAACAAATATTTTTATATCGTAAGGAAAGATGAAACGGGGACAAACTCGTCCTTCCGTCTCGATTTTATATATTTATGTGAACCGTTGGGAGTGATTTTGCTAAGAAGGTTAATGTCACTCCATTTGTCCTGACTTCTTTGAGAACGACAAAGTTGTATTTTTACCCCGTGTCCTGGCTGATGACCGTAGTTTTAAGCGCCTTTGTTCGCTCTCTGAAATTAGTAAAAGAGAAAAACTGTGATGGGGGTTACTCCAGTGTGTCCTGGATCAATCCCCTGCGTTAATCCTCTGAAACGAGAAAAGTTATAAATTGACCCACACTGCTAACATAAAGTATAAAATCAATTTTCGATGTGCTATAAAAGTGCTTACGTTTTTGTCGGATAGTTCGCTATCCGAGTAAACTCATATTTGATACAGTTTGTATACCTTCTCTCTGAGTTTAGTCCTGTCTCTTAATATATGTCAAAAAGTTTTTTTGCTTTAATGCCATTGAACTTTCAAATAGTATTGTTTTTAAAATCAAACAATGCACGTTAGAAAAAATCGACGTTCTGCAGAAATGGAGACAGTTGATTTAATTTTTAAACTTGTTAATTATACAAAATGGAAACAAATCAAACGCAAGAACATGAAAGAAATGGTTATTCCAATATGGTTCTATTCAGATTAATTTGAAATGAATGATTGCTGAGTTCGCAAATCAATCGACACTCGATATATCGAATATATTAGAATTTTGAAACTGTCCCAGAAGAATTTCTAACAAAATTGAATGAACATCTTTTCATGCAGGTATGATAAAGAAGACAAATGTATAAAAGAAAGTGGAGCTACAATTAGCTAATTGAAGAATTCTCTAAATTTAAACAAAACGCAACAGATTCAGGCGTTTGGTTGTCTGACACGAGTATAGCCAGATTTGTGCTAATTCGTCATAGCAATTTGTATCAAAAACATTTCTAAATAGAACTTAAGCCAAAGCTTCAAAAATAGGTTGAAGTGGAATAAATGATGTGTTTTTAAAACGCAGCAAAACAAAAAGCCTATAGCATAAAGTAGAAACATTTCACTTGAAACTTCCTATTGCTGAAATTGTACCCATCGATGGTCTAAACCTTCCACCGGAATTTCATTGAAGTATGTATGCACATATAGACGTCAACATAGGAGAAGTATAGATGTAATATTAGAATAAATAACATGTCAATGGTGAAGTAAAACAAACTGCTTGTCAATATGCATCTTGTTAGTTTTTTTATATTAGTTATCATATATTTATATATATTGTACGTGCATACATTTAATATTTTTTGCAGAATCAAATTCAATCATTAATAGAAGAATATACTTTGTATATATTTGTTATATTCTATGATTTGGATCTTTCAAACATGAAACTTTTCAAAGTTGTGTGATGATCACAATGAACTCAATTTATAGGATTTTGAAATGAAATTCATGTGAAGAACCTTATGTAAAAAGGTATATGTGTTTTGAAATAATTTGGATATGGTACATTTTTGGAGTGCAAGATAGAATGGAATGGGAAAAAGAAATAGTGTTAGCAACTCATTATAAACGTAAATATATAAAGAGGGTACTTGGCTGAGTTCAATTCGATACTGTCCCGCTTATCCATTTGGCCAAACGTGGTTCGAACATGTTGCTCTACTGCTGAAAGCTAATCGAATCTTCTCTTCTGCTGTCAAACCCGGTCCAATCGGCCACAGCAACTTGGTTGGGTAGCAGCGCATGCACCTCCGACTAACGATGGAAGTTATTCAGCGTTCCTGGTGGCGCTTCAACATTTCTGAATACGTTTTCACTGACGGTATCCGTGCGCTAGCAACTGCTATTTTCCGCAGCACTCACAAACTTTCTTCAGATAATACCAAACGTCGTGGAGATTTAATCGTGAAACCAACCAAATTTAACCTTGAAATGCATGGTAAGCGAATGACTTACAGTATTCACTGTTGTACAGACTGTTGATTGGTTGAAAATCAATATGAAAAACATGCATTCTCCAGAGAAAAAACGGCAGCAAAAAATAACACGTCCGATTTTCAGCGCGGGTTACGCATGATCGTGATCGAGCAACAGCTGGTCATCTGCTGCAATCACTTCAAATTCTGTAGATTCAGATGGCCGAATCTCCTGTGCCACATCTCGAGGTCACCGCACGTATGCCTTCTGCACTTGCCGGCTCAATCGGTATAAGCCGCTTTCAGCCGTGCCAGCCGCGAATACTTCTCCGTCTTCGGTAAGCACCTTACAGTCTTCCGCTCTGAACACCATGGTGAAACCTTTGCTGCAGACAACTGACAACCGGGTTTGCCGCCAGCCCTGGCACTTCCAGCACGTTCTGCACGTTCACCGCTCCTTCTAGGCAATCCAGGTTAACGACGCCCTTGACCTTGGCCGTCATGCAACTCTTGTTTGCCGTACCGACCCGATACAAGACCTCTGCTTCGCTTGAAGATTCAATCCGGGACTGGCCATGTGGGTAGTGGCATCAGAATCGAAATACCACTCGCCTTGATCCACGTCGCCTACTGCCAGAACTGCACACATTGCACGTCCGTTTATGCCCTTGGGTGTATCAGGCTTCTCGGGATAATTTGCTGCGTGATGACCCACGTTGTGCCAATTGTAGCACGATCTGTCCTTCGGTTTCTTGGAACCGCCACTCACGCGGCGTCGTTGCTGCTGTGCTCCTCCGCTGTAGAAAGCTCCTTCGCCACTGCTACTCCATGGTCCATGCTTGGCTTTCACGTCCTGTAGGATTTTGGCCTTCACGGCATCCGCCTTCAGTGCCTGTCCTGACGCATCCAAACCCATCACCATTGGTGCATAGTACTTGGGCAACCCCATCAATAGTAGCGAAAAGAGCAAGCCACTGGAAAGTTAATTTCCGCGAGCTTATGACTTGTCGAGACCAACGCATCCACATACGCTTCCCCGTTGTCGTAATTTTCAAGTCGGATCGAAGTCAGCTGCTGTAGCAAGCCGATTCGACGACAAATCCCGTCATCTTGAAAAGCAGTCTTGAGTTTGTTCCAGGCTTCTTGCTCATTTTTCGCATCCATCACCAGGCTATAGTTCGTCTTCTCGAGGCTTAGGCAGATCCTCATCCACGACTTCTCCTTCCTTTGGCATCATAGCGAACCAGTAAAAGTGTTTTTTAAAGTGAAGATACAATTGTTGATGTACAACGCTAGTACAATCGTATGTCTGTCTTAAGTATAACGCATATCTTATGAAAATTTCTCACACGTAACTCTTATGAATTTATAATGTGCTTGCATGAATTTCATACTAATTGATTCAAATTTCAGAAAATACGTAACGAAAATTGATCTTTTTAATTTGTTTCATAAGATTCAACTTATGATTATCCTAAGATAGTTTGGTTGAGTGTTGGCGTTGTGTGGGTGAGTCAACAAATCAAATAAAGCCCGATTCAAAGTAAATTTGGACGCATTCAAGTGATCATGTTTGGGAAACTTTCGGGGTGCTTACAAGCCTTACACCGAATTATTCCGTGTGATTCAATGCAGTAAGCTAAGCTTTTATTTAGTTTTACTAAAGAAAACTTACATCGGTCACCCTAGCTTGTTTGCTGTCCCCAGCAATACTTAGATTCCTCAATTCGATAAACATTTATGCACCACCTAATAGAGGTAATTATTA
>JASCZW010015532.1:0-20384 GCA_034211315.2 Aedes japonicus | reverse complement strand
TAAGTTTTTTTTAGTAGTATATAAGATAAGTTGAGTCATTTTCATCGTAGTTTGTGTGTGAGTGTGGAGAGTGATTGATAGTGTGTGTGAGAGTGAACTTAGGTTTTAGTTTATTTTTTTTAGGTTTAGTTTGTTTATCTGTGATTGATTGTAGATAATTACGTTAGTGGTTGAGCGTGATAAGCTCCCACAAGCGAGCCATGGATGATTTATCGCAAGATGAATCATCTATGGCACGAAATGATGAGGTAGCTCATAGAGTTACCAGATCACGTGCTTATCCAGATAGTTCAACTGGGCCATGGGTTGTTTATTTTCAGCCCAAATCGAAACCTCTAAATGTTTGTCAGATTTCTGATGATCTGACGAAGCGATTCTCGGCCGTGACCGAGATAATTAAAGTCAGACCCAATAAACTTCGGTCGTTGTGTCCAATCTCAAGCAAGCTAATGAGATTGCTGTCTCCCAGCTCTTTACTCTAGAATATAGAGTGTATATCCCAGCTCGGGGTATTGAAATTGAAGGTGTGGTCTCCGAAACGAGTCTGACTCCTGAGATCCTGCTGAAGCGGGGTTGGTCGATTTAAGAACCCTCTGCTTCCCCAGTAAAGATACTTGATGTGCGCCAACTTGGCACAGTGTCGACCAACAAGGGCGAAAAAAGTTTACACCGTCAGACTCGTTTCGCGTGACCTTCTCTGGCTCAGCCCTCCCCAATACGTCGAGTTGGGAAAACTTCGGCTACCTGTGCGATTGTTTGTACCTCGGGTCATGATCTGCGAAAAGTGCAAGCAGCTGGGACATACGACCTCCCATTGCGGCAATAAGCGCGCTGCTCCAACTGCGGGGAGAAGCATGAGGATGGCGCGTGCGCAGACAGCACACCTAAATGCGCTTTTTGTAAAGGAACTCCTCCTCATGCTCTCTCATCGTGCCCGGCGTACAAACAACGCGGGGAAAAATTAGAACGCTCGCTGAAACAGCGTTCCAGGCAATCATTTGCTGAAATGGTTAAAAAGCCTCACCATCACCCGATGCCAATACAAATCCCTTTGCTCCTCTGTCAGATGACGAGTCTGACTTTGATTCGGCTGAAGAGGGAACATCGTTCACCTTTCCGGAAGGTGCTTCAAGCGAAGCGGAGACGCGTCCGCCCACGGAAAGTTGCTGAAAAGAAGCCCGAGACCAGCTTGCCCAATTCAAGGAAAGGTGGAAAAAGGAAAATCCTAATCCACCTGGTTTTCGTAGTACTAACTACACCCAGGACTTTCCATCTCTCCCGGGGACATCCAAAACCCCTGAAGCCCCAATTTTAAGAACAGAAGCCCCTCCTCTAGTGGGCTGTTCTCATTTGATGACATTGCCGAAGGTATCTTTAAGTACCTCGAAATTTCTGATCCTCTCAAAAGCATTGTTATGGCAATGCTTCCCACTGTGAAAACTTTTTTGCAGAAATTAACATTAAAGTGGCCCATCCTTGCAGCTATCATTTCCTTTGATGGATAATTTTCCAAATGAGGTCGGGGATTTGATCACTGTTCTACAGTGGAATTGTCGAAGTTTGATTCCTAAATTGGAATCATTCAAATTTTTAGCTCACACTACCGGTTGTGATGCATTCGCTCTTTGTGAAACATGGCTTTCTTCCGAAATCAATCTTCCGATTCATGATTTCAATATTATTCGTCTTGATCGTGAGGATTCGCGTGGAGGGGAGTACTTTGGGGATCAAAAGTGCTACTTCTTCTATAGAGTGAATTTTCCTCCAATTCCAGGTATTGAAGTTGTCTGCATGTCAGGCTGTTATTAAAAATAAAAGCCTTTGCATTGCTTCCGTTTATATTCCTCCTAGAGCCTCCATTAACCGAAAACAACTCTCAGATATTTGTTCGGTTCTTCCTGCTCCGCGGTTGGTCATGGGAGATTTTAACTCTCACGGTACAGGCTGGGGAGAACTGTACGATGACAACCGATCTTCCTTGATATATGACCTCTGTGACAACTTCAATATGACAGTTCTTAACAATGGAGAAGTAACACGTTTGGCTGGTACATCCTCAGTTGGCAGTAGATTAGACCTCACACTTTGCTCGAATTCATTATCGTTGGATTGCACATGGAATGTGATTCAAGATCCCCACGGTAGCGATCACTTGCCCATAAAAATTTCGGTTGCCACCGGGTTCAACCCGTCGAAATCTGTCAACGTCACGTATGATCTTCCCGTCACATCGATTGGACAAAGTTTAGGACAGCAGTAGATGAAGCCGTAACGACGGTAGAAAGGCTTTCACCGCTGGAAGAATATAACTTCCTCTCCAACCTGATCTTAGACAGCGCGCTTCAAGCTCAAACTCGACCAGTTCCAGGAACGTCATTTCGCAGGAAACCTCCTTCTCCATGGTGGGATCAGCAATGCACCGAGGTTTACCGTAAAAAGTCCGACGCGTTTAAAGTTTTCCGTAGACGTGGAACACCTGAGCACTTCGAAGTATACACGGCTTCGAACGCGAACTTAAGAGCCTCATCAAGGCCAAGAAACGCGGTTACTGGCGAACATTCGTGAACGGGCTATCGCGCGAAACGTCCATGAGTACTCTTGGAACACGGCGCGAAGGTTGCGTAACCGAACTACGAACAACGAGAGCGAAGAGTACTCGGACCAATGGATCCTCAAATTCGCTCGAAAAGTTTGTCCAGATTCTGTGCCGGCACGGATGATTCCTCGCGAAAACACGAATTCGATAGATGAGATTAGCCAACCCTTTTCAATGGTAGAGTTCTCTCGCACTCCTTTCGTGTAGCAATACGGCTCCAGGGGCTGATAGGATCAAGTTCAACTTGCTTAAGAACCTCCCAGACGTCGCGAAGAGGCGCATGTTGAACTTGTTTAATCAGTTTTTGGAACTCAACATTGTACCGGATGATTGGAGACGGGTGAGAGTTATTGCCATTCAAAAACCTGGTAAACCCGCGTCCGACCACAACTCCTATCGACCCATCGCGATGTTATCCTGTATTCGAAAGTTGTTGGAGAAAATGATCCTTTTCCGTCTGGACAAATGGGTTGAGACGAACAACCTGCTTTCAGATACTCAATATGGTTTCCGTAGGGTAAGGGAACGAACGACTGTCTCGCGTTGCTTTCCACAGATATTCAGTTAGCTTTTGCTAAAAAGAGCAAATGGCTTCTGTATTCTTGGACATAAAGGGGCTTTTGATTCAGTATCTGTTGAAGTTCTTTCAGATAAACTCCACGCTTGTGGCTTTTCACCATTAATGAATAATTTTTTGTACAATTTGCTGTCAGAGAAACATATGAGCTTTTCTCATGGAACCTCTACAGCTTCACGATTTAGCTACATGGGTCTCCCCAGGGATCATGTTTAAGCCCCCTTTATATAATTTTTATGTCAAAGACATTGACGGTTGTCTTGGTGACAACTGTACGTTGAGACAACTTGCAGATGACGGCGTAGTGTCTGTCACGGGACCCAATGGGGTCGATCTGCAAGGACCCTTACAGGATACCTTAGACAATTTGTTCTACTTGGGCTCTAGAGCTAGGTATCGAATTCTCTACGGAGAAAACTGAGTTGGTAGTTTTTTCAAGGAAGCATAACCCAGCACAACCAAAGCTTCAAATTTGGGGTAAGCCGATAACTCACTCTATGTCCTTTAAATATCTTGGGGTCTGGTTCGATTCAAAGTGCACCTGGAGATCCCATATTGAGTATGTGAAGCGAAAGTGCCAGCCAAGGATCAACTTTCTCTGCACAATTACCGGGACCTGGTGGGGAGCTCATCCACAAGATCTTCTAACGTTGTACCGGACAACGGTTTTGTCGGTTATGGAATACGGTAGTTTTTGTTTTCAGTCAGCGGCTCGGTCGCACTTCATTAAACTGGAACGTATTCAGTATCGGTGTCTTCGTATCGCGTTAGGTTGCATGCACTCGACTCACACCATGAGTCTTGAAGTGCTGGCTGGCATGTTGCCACCTCGGATCGGTTTTCAGAATTATCTCTCCGGCCTCACCAGGTGTGAAGTTATGAACCCCAGGTGATCGAAAATTTTGAGAAGCTTCTTGAGTTGAATCCTCAAACGCGCTTCATGACTTTGTACCATTTGTACATAACACAGGATGTCAGCCCTTCGCCGAACATTTCAACCGTGTTTGCTTCTCCGATTTCGACAATTCGGTTCATTTTGATTTATCCATGAAGCAGGAGCTTCGTGGAATCCCAGAGCATCATCGTCCTATGATTGCTCCTGTGATATTTGCTGCAAAGTTTGGCCAAGTTGATTCCACTAAATCGTTTTTCACTGACGGATCATTGATAGAGGAGTCAGCAGGCTTTGGAATATTTAATGAAATTTATAGCGCCAACCGTAAACTTCAAGCTCCTTGTTCCGTATATGTCGCTGAATTAGCGGCAACACATTTTACGCTAGAAATTGTTGCCTCACTAACACCGGATCAGTACTTCATTTTCACGGATAGTCTCAGTTCTATAGAGGCTATTCGCTCATTGAGGCCGGTAAAGCACTCCTCGTATTTTCTCATGAAAATACAGGAGCTTCTAGTGCTTTATCTTCGCGTTATTTTATCATCACCTTTGTATGGGTCCCATCTCATTGTTCAATTCCGGCAATGAGAAAGCGGACTCGCTTGCAAAGGTGGGCGCTATGGAAGGCGATATTTATGATCGACAAATCGCCTTCAACGAATTTTTTACTATTTTTCGTCAACAGTCACTCGTCAGCTGGCAGTATAAATGGAGTAAAGGAGATTTGGGGCGATGGCAACATTCTATCATCCCAAAGGTGTCGAAGAAATCGTGGTTTAGCGGAATGGATGTGGGTCGAGACTTCATTCGTGTCATGTCTCGCCTCATGTCCAATCATTATTCTTTGAACGCTCATTTATACCGGGTTGGGCTGAGCGACAGCAATCTCTGTGAGTGTGGACAAGGCTATCAGGACGCAGATCACGTTATGTGGTCTTGTGCTGAGCATTCTGGAGTCAGATCTGAGCTTTATGATTCCCTTCGGCTCGAGGTAGACAACCCAATATGCCAATTTGAGATATTTTGGCTGTACGTGATTTGGAGTACATGAAACTCATTTATGTGTTTTTGACTAACATAAGTCTTAGATTGTAGTTAGTTTAACCTGTATGTTTATTTTAAGTTTTTTTTTTATCTATGTATGTGTATGTGTTTTTTTTCTTTTTAAAAACATGTTTAAGTCAAAAGAAAACCATAAATTGTATAGTTATAAATGTTTCAATAATTTAGAATTTAAATTTAATGTGTTAGGTAAACCATACTTTAAATTCCCACCCTCTTTCCCATCCGTAATTTGTAATTCCTATTAACCTCGAGACGGCCGCGAGTAATCGGTTCTATCCCCCTAACTTTAGTTTTAAGACAAATGATGTATAAAAACATGAAAATTTGGCTCTGTAAAGTTGATTCGATTGAGCCTGTACAAATAAATGATAATTATAAAAAAAAAAAAATATGTTGGTCTCAGGGGACAGAAATTTACATGACATTTTGGTAGTGTGTAAAGAGTGAGTAGCACTGTTGGATCCCCAGAAGAACTCCTCTTTCACGCGAATCTTCACGATCAAGACGAATAATATAGAAATTATGAAACGGAAGATTTCTGAAGAGAGCCATATTTCATAAAGAGAGAATGCATCACAACCGGTTTGTGCACACACTTAGAAATTATGAATTTTACACGAGACGTTATTCATGCTTGTAAAAAGTCGGAGAACGTAAAGAAAGATTTCGTGTGAAATTATGTCTCCTGAAACGGACACATACGCAATTTGACGAAATACGTGTTCGATTGAATTTATTTTCTCATCTCTTTCAACTCATTTTTATGTGCTAAAGGACGCTTGGTCTCAGCAGACAGAAATTTACATGACATTTTGGTAGTGTGTGAGCTAAACATTTATGTATAAGATTCCAAGCGAAAGGAGAGGTCACTTTTATTGCTTCAAAAAAGTGTTAACAGCATTATCAAAGGAATGTTTTTAAAAATGTCAGAAATTTCGAGGCACTTGTAGATATATTGTAGGAGAATGTCGTCAAATGAGAACAGCCCAGATGAAAAAGGGGCTTCTGTTCTTGAAAACGGGGAACAGGGGTTTATATATCGGATGTCCCTGTGAGGTATGGGAAATCCACTGTGTAGTTGATACAATGAAAACCAGGATGAATTGGAGTTGCTTTTTTTCCATCCGTTAACCGGATAAATGTTCCCTCTTCAGCAAAGTCAGCTGACATAGAAGCTAATGGATCTTGTTTATTTCTACGAATGTCCCCCATGAACGTTCCAAATTCTCCCCGAGTAATTAAAGCAACGGACACACCAAGAGATCGTAAGGTGGAGTTCCCTTGGTGAGAACGTTTATTAATGCGTAGTCTCCAATCAACATCTAAAATAAATCTAACTTCTTAACGGAATAAACTAGGGATCTTAAATATGATGTCCTACCGGAGTCGGTTTCAGAGTATTCGGATGTGGCAAATTTACTGGTACTGTTAATTTATGGCACGATGTTTTCGGATATCAGTAGATATTCAAATCCATGAATTTTGAGCCTTCGAATGGTACAAATATTGGGGTTTCAAAATGGAACCAGTGCTGGGAGCATGTGTGCTCAAAATAGCCAGTTTAAAATAAACTGATCAACATATCATTCATATAATTTATACCTTTTATTTGAGACCAAGATATCAAAAATCGTATGACTTTTTCCTTATACATTAGGAAGGTTAATGCTGCCGGATGAGGTCAAGTCCAGGTCTCGATGCAAGTGAATATCTATGATGTTCTTGTTACAGGGTGTCTTCTCTCTGCGCTAAATGGTAGCTCCTTGGACTTGACGCAACCCATAAAATCTGTGCAACACTTGCGAGATCTTACATACACTCTTTCATCCACCCTTTCTTCAAATCCTTGTTATTTCTGAAATCCAGAGCTTGCCCTACATAAACACCCAGACGTTTTCTGTAGGGCGAAGTACTGGGGAGTTTGGTAAAGGCACAATGCCAGATCCGGCCAAAACAGAGTGAAACCTTCGTGGGACTGAATTAAGGTTAGTGAGTGGTTCTAAAGGCATTCTTCTTTATATATGTTGTCGCTGATGGTGCTGGTCGTTATTTACGGCTTGCTAAATTTGCCGTACTCACAGATCGCCTGCCACATCAAGTGCTCCTTGGCAAATTTTTCTACCTTATTGGCAAATTTTCGAAATGAGAAGAAAACCTATCCTATGATTATTTTGTTTATACCTATCTTGAGTCGAAACCAAATGTTGGAATTAAATGGAAAATACTAATTTTTTCTTCTCATTTCTAGTTACAGGAATTCCACTAAACAGCTTAAACCCTCTAGGATTCAATATGGCAACCCAGCCGTCAGAGCCCAACAAATTCATCGGATTGAAGAAAACCATCGTTGCACTTAGCATTTCTGAAGAAATGCCTAAAATATAAAGTTGTACCAGTAAGTCAAAGGATTAAAATACGGACATCGACGCCTGCTAACATCGTCATCATCATGGACAGCATGCTATTCTCTGCACCTGAAGTTAGCCAAGGAGTATCCCGTAGAATTCCAAGAGTTCTTATCCCGAGTCAAGGTAGCAGAGGAATGCGCCTCGAATAGGAAACGAACGGTTCTCGATAAGAAACAGAACAAGCTGATAATAGAATCGCCTAGGCGCCTTTCATACCTTGAAGACATGAAGTCCGACCCGCTTCATTGTCTGCTGGACGAACTGGATGGAAGAATTGACCATCTTTAATTTTTCATCATTCTTGCGCTCACGGGTTCAGTCGTCTAAATTTTTTCCGCTGCCAGCTCGCCGCTGGGATCATTTGAGTCTCCTTGAACGATTTTACCACATGGGATTCTGTCAAATTGGCGATTCTCAACTTTTTCGCGATCTATCTGTAGGACTAGCCTGAGTTTTCCTCAACCGTGTCCATAATTTTTTGTCGAAGCACTTCTTGCTTGGAAGCCATCTCGATAACCACTTGACCAGATTGTGACAAATTTTACATATGTGAACACTGTAAACTACTAGAAAATGAGAAGAAAGATTAGTAATTTCTATTTAATTCCTACTACTTTTATTGCTCATCTTGACACAGATACGCGTTATTCGTAGTTGGAATTAAATGGAAAATTACTAATCTTTCTTTGCATTTTATAGTTATATGTATGTACTCCACTCAAAAGCTTCCACTCACCAGGATTCACTGTAAGCTACTTTTACCCAAAATTTCATCAATTTTTACCAATGCAATAAAAATTTAAACACAAAAGAAACTGTCGCCCTTTTTTTTAGTACAATCTTTACATAGGAGAAAGGGTAAAGGTTAGCTCTAAGGCATTGTTTGTACTTTGTTATTTGAAGTCATACTTGCAAGAGGTAGTAATGACATTCAAAAGGTAGTTCTGACTCCTAAAAGCCGCATTGAGTTTGGTTCACCCTATTACAGAAAACCTTCAGGAAGAACTATACTTCAGGCTCAGTACCTGTTGTGGTTATTTATGTGGTAAAACACAGAGAGAAAAACACATTTGAGCTAGCTTTCCTCGCACCCTAGTCGGTCTGGTCTCAATTGCAACCGGCACGGTTTTCTGAGACGAAAAATCTCTGATCACATCTTCCTTCGTAAGAGAAGTGAAGCCGTTGGCCCCAGCGCACTCCACGCTCCCCAAACCCTCTGACTGACGAGAATTTGTTACCTGGCATTTGAGTTCCTTGAATCTGAATGGAAGCGTTTAACGGAAATACTAAGTAATCTGTGCGCTGCCATAACCGAACTGTTTACAATGGTAAAATAACAATGATTTAACAAGAAAACCGTAGAACCAATGATAGAAACAAATGTTTTTCTATTTTCCCAACTATGAATGAAAAGCGTACTTAATTTTTTTTTTGGTTTTTGGTTAAAATTTTCAAGAAAAATGTCTGAGTTTCGGTTGTATTTTTTATCAAATGGCTTATCTGAACACAAACCAAAGGATCAAAATCTGTGTAGAGTGAATTTAAATGTTTTCATTATCGAATGTGTAAATCATTAAAGTAGAGCAAAAATGGCTGGCAACACCTTAATCAGGAAATCAGACCAACGACGACTGCATCTAATAATAAATCTATCGATTGGGATAAAGTTGCATCCATGAATAGACCCAATATGGTGCATATAGGCCGACATTACATCCATATGCCTTGAAAGTTTCTGACTTTATAAAATGAGTTGTGTAACTTTTCGTGATACAAACAACCAAATGGCTTATAAAACTCATATAAGCAAGTGTATAACTAGTAAAATATCGCTTGCCGCTCAAATACTGTATTAGTTATAATTAAAAACGTAATCGATCGTTGCATATTAGGCTGAGTCAAGGGACACATACCCTATCAACGTTCATGATTTGACTACTTTTCGTTCTCGAGGAATCGCGTAAAGCAAAATCGTTTTAGCGATGAGCCAGAAGGCCGTTGAACGATGATACTGAAATAATAATTTAAAAAAAAAACTTATTCTTACCTTCGATTTTAGTCGTCTGAGAACTCAACGAATTCAAATGTCATGAACAGGTTTAACAGGATCAACTCAATTAAGTATTCACTTGCATCACTCAATTATATTATCACGATTCAAACATCATCTTTTTTTCATTTGATACGAACTGTTTTTCATACACAAACACCATACACCCTTAATCAAAACACTGCACTCTTCATCACCCCACAGGAAGTAGCAAAATAAAAAAACAACACAAAAACCAATCTTCACCTCAATCCGTTTCCCCTTCGCCTCCGGATACAAACCATCAACACACAATCTTCACCGGCTCAGCGCACAACGTGTGCGTTCACTCACGGAACAATATCACCCGTAGCTTTGATCGCCCTCTCCACAGCTACTGGAAGAAAAATTTACTCCTTCCCCGACCATCGGCGAGCTCCGTCACGGCACTCACTCTCCTCACTGCATGAAGCCAGCGAACCAACTCCAACCTCCTAGCTGGCAGGGTGCAGCAAATTCCTAAGATATATGCTTCTTTCTTGGTGTTTTTTTTTCGTTTTAATCTTCACTGCGCACTCCGATGATGGTTCAAGAATTTGCAGTAAAGCTGCCCTCCCATGGAATTCCTCGGCTGTTTCGTTCGTTCGTGATGTCAGCCGCACGCACGCGAAAAATAAACTCAGGAATGAATCTCACTACATAACAGAACAAAGAAGAAGAAAACTACAGCGAACCACACGCGAAGATCCGGTAGTGGTACAACGTGGTCGCGCAAGAGTTGAAACCGCACTTCCCACAGGTACCGCTATGCGAGCCCAACTGATCTGCAGTGGTCGCAGTCTCCAGCGAGGAACCCCCCTTTGCTGTTGCCGTTTGTTTGCCTTCGTTCGGTCGGTGGTATGTTTATGCTGGTCGTCGATCTGGTGGTGTTTGCGAAAAAGTCATTTCACCGATCCACTCACCAACACCACCGTTTCGGTTTTTTTTTTTGGTTTCGGGATGAAGTTGTGCACTGTGTGCACTGCGCGCTAACTCCTATCCTATGCTGGTTGCTGCTAGCAGTTGTCTGTCACCTCGGTGGCGAAGTTCCCGAATAACAATAACACGCGGAGAATGGCAGAACGGAGAACGGCAATCGCGCGCGACTGCACCATAGGCCGAGTTCATCGAGACTGCGGCGAGTGGGACAGACCTGCTGGGATCTCTCCCGGCGGCGATAACGACCACGGATGGGAATGGGCCAAATAACGAAAGGGGGTGAATGGATGGATGAATAATGATGAACGATGATGATGATGATGATGATGATGATGATGATGATGATGATGATGGTGATGATAGTGCTGGAAGTGGAAATGTCTGATGATCGTTACAGGTCGTTACACACGCGGACGAATTCCGGAATAAAGAAAGAAAGAGAAAACACTGAAAGAACTGAACCCCTTCATTCGGTGTTGGATGGAGTTGAACGAGTCAATTGGTGATAGGGATGACTAAACTTAATACAAATAAGGCCCCGAATAGAAATTAATCGTACACTGTATATTGAATATAACACTAAGGTTTTTTTTGCACAGTTTTTTTTTACACGGGTTGTTTTCGGCGACAACTCCAGAACGGAACAACTTATCGACCTCATTCAAATCACATTTTCCAGATTTTCAAAAAAATTCACAATTTTTGGTGTAAATACTCAAAATTTTAAAAACCTGTATTTTGACCTTTGCGTTTAAAGGTAACGCATACAAAAGAAAACGAAGCAATATAAATTGTTTCAGCATGTGAATTTATCAACTCTATTTAGTCTTTTTTACACGGTTTCATACTAAAAGTGGACCGTATCCCCCGTGCAAAAAAAACCTTAGTGTATACCATTCAACCTAAAATCATCATAAACCGTAGAACTTATTTACCATGCAACGATTGAATAAAATAATAAATTACGATACGAATCGATACGAATACGACTTAAAGCTACGATTATTCAAATAGAAAACTAATGATTGATTGTAAAGGGTGTCCCACATAAAATTGCAACACGGAAAAAATGCTTTAGAGAATTACCCATTGCGTATTTATCTTGAAAATTTTGGTAGAAGTAGCTTAGAGTGTTTTTTGTTGCTGTATTTTTAATGCTGTCATTTTTTCGAAAATTGGAAAAAGTTACGTGACCCGATGAGCAACGTCGTGAGTTGATTTTGAGCAAACACCTGGAAAATCCTCAACTCTCTCATCGGGACATGGGAAAACAACTCGGAATCATGCAGTCAACAGTGAGCCGTGTGATTAAACGTTACTACTAAACTCTGAGCATCGAACGGAAAGAGAAATGCGGTCAGAATGGATGTTCTATTAGTGATCAGAATCACAAGCGTGTCGTGAAAGCGTTTAAGCAGGATCCCAATGCTTCGGTCAGGGATGTAGAGAAAAAGTTGAATCGGTCCAAGTCTTTCATTCAGAGAGCTAAGAAACGGAAGAGACTGCACACGTACAAATTGTAGCTGGCTCCAAATCGTGACGAACGGCAAAAAACGATCGGAAAGTCACGGGCCCGGAAACTGCACACCCAGATGCTGACGCAGCCTCATCGTCTTATCATGGATGATGAGCCTTACGTCAAGGCGACTTCCGACAGGGTCCAGGGCTACTGTTCTTCACTGCCCAGCACAAGTTCGATGTTCCGGAGGAAGTAAGGAAGCAGAAGTTTTCCAAGAAATACATTATTTGGCAAGTGATCTGTTCATGTGACAAACGAAGTGCGCCGTTTGTAACAACCGGAACTGTAAACTGGAAAGTCTACCTCAAGGAGTGTGTTCAGAAGCATCGGCTTCCATTGTTGAAGCAACACGAGAGCCCAACGATATTCTGGCCAGATCTAGCTTCGTGCCACTATTTATATGTTGTCTTGAAGTAGAACAAAGCCACTTTCACACCGGAAAAAATGCCCATCGAATAATATTGGCTATGCTGAAGCAGGCACAACAGAAGTATTCCAAGGAAGTCAAATCTGAGGAAGACATGGAGAAAAAGTGAGCTTCCGTACAGAAGAAGTTGACAGAGCCTAGTGAGTGGAGTTAAGCGTATGGTGCGAGCGTATGGCTGTGGCATTGAAGTCGAATAAAATAAATATGCTTAACTTTGGACTATCCTAGCAATTAGAGGCACATCTAGTTTTAACGGTCATTTTTAATTAAAGAAATTTTTCAAATTATTTTGTCTGCGTCCGTTTACACATTTCTGTACTTCATAGCATAAAAAATATTACTTTCTGGTTGACTTTCAAAATACGTGGTCTTTTTCCGGAGCAGAGAAAATTGTCGTGCACAAATGGTACACTGTGAGTGGAATCTTTTTAATAAAATAGGCCAAAGAAGCGGATGTGAGCGTTAGAGCGGTACGAAATGCAGTGAGCAAATATGGCCAACAACATACTTCTCAAGATGCACAGAGGAGTGGTAGAAAATCCAGTTCTATGAGTCCTGCTATTGACAAGAACGTCAGAGATGCCTATCTTAGCAGAAACCATCGTCTTCCGTTCAAGATGTGGCTAAAAAGTAAGGGACCTCGACGTCTAACGTGATACGTGCAAAAGAGCGACTTGGACTCAAGACATACCGGAAGTAGAAAAAAAACTGAAAGAAACTTAAATCAGGCCGCTAAACTGAGAACCCGGAAACAATATGATACAATTTTGTGTTGAAATTCTGGATATAGAATCATGGACGATTGAACATTTGTAAAACCCTTCCCGGACCGCAATACTTCACTGTACGCAAGGACAGGAATATCCCTGAACTGGCTAGAAGATGATTATAGCCGCTACGTTACATCGGAGACCAAGGAATGTCTCCAGAAGCGTTCATAGCCGATGATTAAGCAGCATGATGGTCCAGTCATATTTTGGCCTGATTTGGCATCATGTCATAACACCAAGGACACACTACCCAAGTAGCATTGCCAAAACCATCCAGCTTTATTAAGTTTTATTTATGTTTTGTGAACGCCACAGGAACTCAATTTAGTCTTATTATGGTACCAAGAGGCGATAATATATTTTATATTTTAGTCAGGTTTATGAGAACCTACACAGCTTTTTTACAACGATCTTGAAACCTTGTCTTCTTAATTTCCTTTTACTCCTATCACAGGTTTGACTTTATGAACTAGTAAAGAGCTGATTTGAAATGCCGTTTTAGGACTCATTCATATTATCTTACTATGGTCAATTGAAAAAGAATTTTGAAACCATTTCGCCTCCAGTAAATGCATTAAACGGCAAATTGGCATGGACGAAAGACACCAAATGATCAAATAGTTTTATAGTAGTCATTGTGAAGACAAATTGGCACAAAACTGTGACTTATTTCAATCTCTATATTGAAATATTAGAAATCGATGAAGTTTGCAGAAGCAGATAATTTCTCATCTCCATGCGAAGCGCTAGGAGTGGACAGTAATTTAATTGCTAGAACGAATAGACATGAAGAGAAAGTGTATTGATAGTTCAGTATAGGGCAACGGCAGGCTTTGAAATTGAAAGATACAAGATTGAAAACGAGCGTAGGGCATTTGAACGGTAGTATCCGATCAGGCACATAACCCTTTGTCATAATACCCCATGCAGGATAGGCAAGGGGGGAAATCCCCTTGGCTGACAAAAGGTGATGCAACCGATCGGGCTCTTATACTACCCATTGCTTGTTTCTAGTTCTAGCGATTTGTCCGTTTCCCAATACTGCCTAACACGGGTTAGGCATCCTGCATGCCTATCGTGCATGGGGTACCCGGATTTACGGGAACCAGATGAATTCAAATGGTCATTGCTGCTAATGTTCCTAAAGCTCATGAGTTTTGGAATCTAACTGTGCCAAAAGAATTAAAATCGGTCAATAACAGTCAGAGTTATAATCATTTGAATTTGGTGAGTATCCGGGTACCCTGTCGATCACTTAAGGGTGTTTTATTTGTCGACACATAAGGGTTAAATGCAATGCCAATGAACTGTAAGTCGGAGACCAATTTCGGCATTCTTCAAAATAACCTGATTGAATTCCATAAATTTTTAGCAAATTCATGATTTATTTATCGAATATATTTGTTTCAATTTAGTTTTTGTTATTGTAAACTCATTAATTTTCAGCTTTTATCGTGACAATTTTCACCATAAAATTAAATGCGCATATGATTTGGAGCATTATACGCTGTAAAAACCCAATGTATTGGATATATTGCTATCAAACAAAATTTTCCCCAATACAAAAACTTTTGTTTTAGATATTATTTACTGTTACATGAATCAGAAGAGCAGAGAATCGAAAAGACGAACAACAAAAAACTCACCATGATATCACAGTGAAGTTTGCCAGCTGTGGTCATTTGGGCCTATACTGGTTTTGATGGCAGTCAATAGGTTTTTTGAAGGTTTTCAAGTGGTCATACCATCTTTCACTAGAACATTTTCAAAATCTCTATGGTCTTATACAGGTTTTAAGAATTGGTTTTCACAACCGTCTATAGAGTAGGCCACTTTGTACACATTTTGAATTTAAAGATGCATAGAGGAGTTGTTGGTGGACAAAACAGTATTGAATGTAGTTTTATCAAGAAAGCCGGGAGGAGTGCTATACGGCTGCAATAAAACTAAATTTGCTACTTGGGTAGGGTGGTAAGAAAGCTCAAAAGTTTGTTTCGTGCCGAAAGACATGAATCCGTCAAATTGCCCCGAGGCACTGTCAAGCGCGACTTTCTGGGCTTTGACCAAAGCAATGCAACAGAAATTTGTAAAACCAGCGGATGGCGTCGAGAAATTTAAAAGCATTGGACAAAATTGGTGAAAACGATGGAAAGTGCAACTGTGATGTGATGTCGTGTGATAGGAAACCATCAGTCGTTCTGGTTCCCATGAGATGCCTAAGGTCTAAATGGTCTCCTCTGAGTCGAAAAAGACTCTAGATTGGATCCCCATAAAATCGGCTTCTAATCTATTTGCATATAGGAAATCCTCATTTCACTATGCGCTCAACTTGAAACGTAATTGGATTGCTTCTTGAATGGAATCGGCTCCTCCTATAAAGTCGTCAATTTGGAACGATTTGCGCAAAGTGGATAGGAATGTCCTTCGTCAGTTGCGAGTTGTAGTAGGGTGCGCGTGGCCAGAAAAGAAAAAGGGACAAGGTCATATGTGATTGTCAGAAGCTCATATATATAGAGGTTCGGAAAAGTCTGAACACCAGATGATTCGTTCGAGCCACAATCGTCGGAATGGATTGGTGAATGTCGGTAAATTTCATCTATGTTTGCAATGACCGCAAGGCATGTTTACAAGTAGATTACCAGGATGAGAAAGTGTGACCGTCGAAAACGAAACGTGCAGGCTTCTTGTATGACCGGATGGTGTGGAAGGCATTAGGCCGGTACATCAGAAAGTTTTTTTTTCATGGACACGGAGCATGTGTCCTAAGGATAAATACTTCTCCATGAAGCTCTCAATGGTCAAATGGAACGAATTTGACACATGGCGGTGGACTCATCGACTAACTCCGGTGCTATCTGGATGGGTCAGTCGGCAACACGATGAAGTTAACTTCCATATGGCGCAGATTCTGTCAGGCCATGATTACATTAGACAGTTCATACGGAAGTACGGGCAGAAATCTACAGAATAACGTACTTCACATGTCTTCGCTTCGACAGAGCGAGAAATGGTTAAATGGCCGTGAGTGGTTAGGACACACCTCCGCATAATCTTGTGCAGCAGATGAGCTTAGACCGAGTTATCTGAAACGTTGTGATGGAATAACAAGCGGCAGCTAGCTACTTAAGTCCTAGAGTCTATCCATGTAAATTTCTGACACCTTGCTTTCAGTGTGCAGTTTGAAATATTTCACAGATCGCAGAAACGTTTCACTTATATGACAGCTGAAATATTCCACCTAATTTTGTGGTACAACATGGTACTTACATTCGTGTTACATTCAGTAGAATGGCGTGGAATCAAGTGGAAGTGAGTAAATGCATTTTGTACGAACGGCAGCAAAATCCGAATTTGACCAGCTCTAGACTGTGGATCGGAAGGTTGGAAGTAGAGCAAATCGACTCCCGACAAATGGATAAAAAGGTGGTAGCAAATATTGAGAAAAATCCCAATCAATCTGTGCGAAATGTGGTTCGCAAAAATGAGAAGTCATACGTATGAAAAGTGAAGCAGAGGTAAAGACTGAAAGCGCACAAAGTGCCCAACCGTGATGACAAGGAACATTTCACTGCAACAAATTGTGCTAAGAATCTTTGCACCAATTTTTTTGCAAACATTTTCTTGTATCATAATGGACGGCAAAACAAACGTACTCGTAGACTTTTAAAAGCTTTTTATACTACAATGCAAAGGAATGCCGTTGCGAGCATTTTCGGACAAAGAAGATGTCCAAATTCCCAAAGAAGTATTTGAGGCCATATGTAGTAGTCATCTCTTCCGGCACTATCAACAAGGATGTGTAAAAGAAGGAATGTCTACAAAGCGGTTGCTACCGTTTATCAGAAGTCACGACTCTCCAGTTCTGTTTTGTACTGATTTGGCCTCTTGTCACTATGTGAAATCCATCCTGGAATGGTATAAGGTACAAGAGCTCACATACATGCCAAAACTACCAGATACAACGAACGTGTCCAGAACTTCGACCACTAGAGAAGTACTGGGCTCTAGTTAAACGGAAACTCCTTGAAACTACGAAGAAAGCAAATGGTACCGATGAGTTCAAGAGAAGATGACGAATCGACACGACGGGGGTATCTGAGCATACCGTACGGAAACTGATGGCGGGTGTACCACAGAAAGCTCGAAAATTTTACAGAAAGAAGGATTAACATCTTAATCAACTGTTTCAAATGTAGATATAACTTCATTATTGTAAAAAAAACAATCAATTTTGTTGAGTTATGAGTTAATTTTCTTTGTTGCTTTTATGTTGGTGTCCGAAATTTAACGTGAACAGGCTTTAAGTAGTTAGAGACAATGGATGCTCAAAACACAATAGCTATAGGCGTAGCCAGGGAGTTAGAGTTTTGAATTTACTTTCAGAATTAGAGAGCAGTTCAAGAGAGCAGAATTTAGTGAGCAGTCACCTTCACTGGGTTGAAACAAATGTGCTAATAGCTAAATGTCTCTTAACCTGTAATTTACCTATTAGATATGCATTGATTGCTTTTACCCCGCTAGTTAAAAGTTGAAGAAACCATGCTCAACTACATTGTCAGTTCTTGGTTAATCATAAAACTGAATATTACCAATACAGGAGGTTAGTCACTCTGCCACGTTGTGTTTGTGTTTAAGTGTATGGGAAGGTGTTTTTGTGTTCCAACATATATGTCAATACTGAAATCGAAAATTTAAGTTTATTGGCAACCATGTACCTTTTTGACGTTAAATACACCCACACTTGCATCGCTTGAATCACATCAACAGTGAGAAATCAAATAATCAATTCGTATAAGTGGTGCCAGAAATGTATTTGGTTTTCATGTGGTGACAAATGTGTCAGAAGTGCGGTGGATTGTGTGTTTCGGGTGTTAACACATGGTGGCCGTGTGACTTAAGAGTATCAACGAAAAATATGTATTTGAACTATTCATGATATGGGTAAAACCGATCAATGTTACCCCATTGACAATGTTACCCCGTTTTACGGTACTGTAGTTTAGTATTCTTGAGAATATATGTTGATCATATCTTACAATTTGAATCAATGTGTGAGAACAAAAAGCATGCTATTGGGGCTACACACAAAGTGTAATGGTGGTTTTTCATTGGAAAAACAAGGTGAGTTTTTATAATGCTAGAGATCCGAGTTAAACCAGTAATTAGGATGCTATTGAAGTCACTCACAAAGTGTGATGGTGGTTTTTCGTTAGGAAAACAAAGTTAATCAAAGTAAAAACGAAGTAATACCGAAAGGTAGTTTCGGTAGGAGACCAAGACTAGAGGCACGGGATGGTTTTTAAAGGGCGCCGTCAACCCTAAACTCTGAGTTCCTCAGGAGTATGGTTGCAGATTATCCTCCCTGTAAAAAAAAACATAATTTAGCCGTCTAAGCACGGAGACAGGCTATCCTATCCTCCATACGACTACCATCAGGGCACCCCAGGAATGAGGTAGCATTACTCATTTCTAAAGAATAACGATGCCGTACCACAATTAGGTTTTGAAGCTCTGGTGTAGGGTGAAAAAATGTCCTCTGGGGATTCTATCACGTATGTTTCTGTTTCGGCTAACAATCTAAAATATGAGATCAACCAACCTTTGCTGATGAGCGAGCTTATTATTGCACTCACCCGAGCCCAATGTGGCTGACGATCAACGAGAAGAAAATGTCTAAGCCACCGTGCTTTCCGTTTGGGCTTGTGGTGAACGGGGAGATATACAATAACAAGTGCATGTTCATTTTTTTGGAAGTTGCCGCCTTCACCAAGTAGTTGCACGCGAAGAAGGATATATTCTTTTGACCGGACCTGGCCTCGGTGCATTATCACAAGAGATCACTGGATGAGGTGAACCGGCTGAAAACAAAACGTTGTGCCAATTCTCACAATGTTCTGCAACCGATAGAAGTTTTTTTTAGCGAACCTCAAACAGAGGTTCTACTCCAATAATTTCGTGGCCAAAACGGAGGAGCAGTTGATAGCCTCTCGTGGCGAGAGAGCTAAATGCCGACCTCAATTTTGTCATCGGCTAAGAATTCTGGCACCTTCTGTAAGGCCGCCCGACAGGGCATCGCATCATTTTAGTAGAAGGTTTGCAATGCTAGGAAGACAGCCTGGACTCTAAACATCGAACCCATCAACACATGGACCGAGACCAACGGCTTCACTTCCCTTCCAAAGGAAGACGTGACAGACGAATTTCACGCCAACTCATCCAGTTTTTGGCAGCACCCTCTCAGAATCCAATGAAACTTTGTGGGTGCGTAGACTATGTCAAGCAACTTTGCATACCTTGCTTTTTTTCAAAATGTATCTAGACTGCCATTTGAAAAGGGCTTAAGTTTTTTGATATTTTTTTTTTAAATCAACACAACTCAATAAGGACAACACTCACAAAAAAAGTGATGTACGATTGACTTTGAGAAAATTCTGTTAACTTTAATGATAAAAAGTGTAAAAATTTAAAAATCAGTTCTTACACGCTAAAAAAAACATTTGAAAATTTGAAGTCAATTTTCCAAAAATGGCTATCTTAGAATTGCACGAAATTTTTTCTTAATAAAGACAATATAATTGTCTAAAACTTCGCCATAAAGAAGATCGGCACTTTTAAGGAGCACAAGTTTTTTGACAACAAATTTTTCATTTCATATTTTTACCGTGTATTGCGCCAACTCGTCTTATGATTTGGCCCTTTGACATCACAGAAGCCAATTAAATCTAAATATTATGACAGTTTGGATTTTCCAAGGGTCTGAATATTTTAAAAATCAAGGCTACCATTTGGAAAGGACTTATTTATAAATTATTAATTTTTTGTACTCTAGTGATAATACAATTAAATCAGGTTATTACCAAAACATTGAGGTAAATTGGTGTGGATGAGATGGCGTGAAATTTTTCGATAAGAAATGTTTAATCCCATCGACGCTGGCAGGAGCTTTGCTTGTAGTGAGAGGCAAGCACCCGTCAACTTAATTATTTATTGTCGTTTTTTTATTCTCAACATCACAAGAAATTTAACCATTTTTTGAAGAGCTACGTTAAGCGAATTCTCAGGTTGGGGGAAAACTGTTAGTATATCCAAACAAATAGAGCATTTATCGAAACAAATAA
>JASCZW010015531.1:0-20385 GCA_034211315.2 Aedes japonicus | reverse complement strand
CCAACAATATAAAACATATCATGGTAGTTTTACCACTACTATGATGTGGAATGGAAAATGATTTTTGGGATTTTTTCTGAGAGATTTTCCTTCATCCTGTTTATTTGGTTATTTTAAATTCAGAGAAAATAAATAATGGTAATAAGGTTTTCCAAGAACTCGCTGGAATATAGATCTACTGTCTAACACGCTTTTGACTTTAAAAGATGACTTAAGTTATTCAAGAACTCGTTGGTCAAAAGATCTGCAGATCAACAAGTCAAACTAGTGATCCAATAGTATTTGAAAATAACACGCACTCTTGAAAATAATGAATACTAAAGGGTGTCAACGATGAAATTGCCACACACAAAATTGATTCGCAAAATTCGAGTTTTCATCCGATTGCCATCAAATTTTCAGGGATTGAGAAATAACTATTAAACTTCATTTTACCATTTTACTCGTATTTTATTTACAGTCCATACGCAAATGCCCGCACCTTGGCCTTAACCCCGGCCATAAGATTCTGCACAACCTGTGAATCAACCGTTTTTTGCATGTAAACCCATACTTTCTTCAGTTCCTCGACTGTCTTCACTACCTTAGATCGTTTAAGAAGGTGCTGCTTCATAATCGCCCAGTACTTCTCGATGGGGCGGAGCTCCGGAGTGTTAGGAGGGTTGAACCTTTTCGGCACGAAATTGACCTTATTTTCCGCATACCACTTCAGCACGTCCTTGGAGTAGTGGCATGAGGCCAAATCCGGCCAGAAGATTGTTGGGACGTTGTGGGCCTTCAGGAGAGGAAGCAGCCGCTTCTGGAGGCACTCTTTTATGTACACCTGTCCGTTCATCGTGTCCTGGGTCACGAAAGGTGCACTCCGCTTCCCGCACGTGCAGATGGCTTGCCAAACCAGGAATTTCTTCGCAAATTTGGACATCTTCTGAGTGCGGACATGCTCCGGAACGCTGAACTTATCCTTGGCCGTGAAAAACAGGTTGCCGGGGATCTGTTTGAAGTCGGCCTTCACATATGTTTCGTCGTCCATGATGCAGCATTCAACTTTCGTCAGCATGTTGAGGTACAACTTCCTGGCACGGGTTTGGCGGACTTGTTCTGCTTCATGCGCATGAACGTTCGAAGCCCAGCCTTAGTTTTGGCCTTCTGGACAAAACTTCAGCTTAGGTGCAGCTTCTTAGCCACATCCCGAACGGAGGCGTTCGGATTTCGGTTGAAGGCCCCAACTACGCGGTTGTGATTTTTGGTGTTGTACGGAATACTCTTTCCTTCACTTCTGGGCTTCCGATCGGTGGTCAACCGTTCCTCGAACCGCTTAATTACTCGCGACACCGTGGAATTCACGATTCCCAACGTTTTAGCGATGAAACGATGCGAGAGATCCTTGTTTTCGTGATGAATGCGCAAGATTTTATCACGCACGAGCTGTTCTTTCGACTCCATTTCCGCGAGTTTTGATCACAGGACTTTAAAACTTGCAGGATGTAAATAATGCACTATGAACTAAATCCACCCAAAATTCATTAAATTCTACCCAACGGTTAAAAAGTTAGAGCAATTTTATAGTGTGGCAATTTCATCGTGGACACCCTTTATGTAATTTTTAGATTCTTATTTGAATCCCAAAATAATAAACACTGTCACACTCAAAGTCACGTTTGGAATGCTACATTTACAACAGCTTCTAATATATATTATTTAACTTCAAACCTAAGTCCGTAATGCTTCAAATGATATCAACCATACAAAATACTGAGATTTGAAAGTCTCCAATATACATGATTCATAACATCAGATCAATTTTAAGTAACAAGTTCAAATTCATTCTCTTCCTAGTTCTAGATTATAAAACGATAACTGGATGATACATAAAATGCATAAAAGTTGCAGATTTGCAAAAATAAAAGTTTAGGTAAAACAACGAAATGGTTTCAAATTGGACCGCAGGAAGCCATGATTTAAAACTGGCGTGTTTTATTTTTGCTGCGTCGGTTTCGCAAAAAAAATCAAACAATAATTCGTAATTTAACCTAAACTAACAGTGAAATCATAAAATTTCCGTTAGCTTTGGGAAAGACGTAGTGAATACAATCGATTCCCTCCCGCAATGTGTGAATGTCGGTAGTATTTCCACCTTTTTTGGTTTTTTTGTGCTTCGCCTTCGCACCCGGAAGAAGAGTAACATCAGCTTAGTTTTGGTGTAAGTGCTATTAGTGGTAGTATTACAGGTAGGATAGTTTTGTTTATTAGTGTTGGTATTGACATCCGGACATACATTCTGAAATAGATTGCAGGATCTGCAGTAGCACTATCACTTTCTAGCTCCTGGATTAAAGCTGCTTCCAATGGTCATTTGAGGGATTATTGTAAACAGAGTTCTTCCATAATACTATTGCCGGCCAGTAAGTGTTAGATTGTACACACACACAACAACGAAATGAATTCAAATTCAACTATTTCAGTGATACACGGTCGCGCAGCATTATATTATAATATAATAGATTATAAAATATTTTTTGACGATGGCCAATGACCAGATTTTTCACTAATTTAAATCTTCTGAAGCATTTGGAAATGAAAGAACAAAATCAATCCCACAGGATAAGATTGTACTAATTTTTACAACTGGCATCAAGAAGAATTATTATTTGCATTAACAGTAGCAGGATTTAGCAAATATCATTTTGTTATTGTCAACATATTAGCTATCATTTTGAGGTTTTATGTTTTTTGTAAATTTGAGAACAGGCGAAAATTTCTGTCTAACGCGCCATTCCTCTTATGTCCATCCAAGACGAATTAAATACGAGTGTGGATTCATAGAGGATTGATTGTACATCTATCTTTAAATTTGTATTTCTTAGAAAGGAAGATCTCTATGTCTTGTTCAGGCTATAGAGTTAATATGTTATATTTTACCCAGTTACATTGAACGGGTGATCTAAGTTATCCAAGCGAAAGCTGGAATATTGGTCTTCAACTCTTCAAGCCCAACAAGCAATCCATTAGTTTACTTTTCAGCAACATAGAGTCATATAGGTTTGTAGATTTATCGTTAAACAAATATTGAATTGAAAAAATGACCCAAATTATCCAAAAAGTTGCAGGAATATAGGTTTTGAGATTAACTAGCCTAACACGTGACCCATACATTCAAACAAACAACAATGGTTCATAGTGGTTTATGGATATGACATTTTACAAATATTGATATTAGTGAAGATCTGAGTTAACCAAGAACTCCCTGGAATATATAGAACTAATGTTTGGAAATTCTTTGAATTACAAGGATGATCTTATATTCGTCTTACATAACGCTAGAATTGAGGGCGTCACATAAACAAGCCTTTGAGTTCAAAGGACGAAAAACTCCCTGAAATTATGAACATCAGATCAGCCAATCCGAGAGCTTGTTGGAGTACAGGTTTGCAAATCTATAAGTTCTCCGTTGTAATTTGGTCTATGTTAAATGTTAAGTACATACGACCTGAAGTTGAAGGCGGTGAAATGTCTGTGTAGAATAAAATAAAATTTCTATCAGTTTCTTTTTTTTCTGAACAATAGATAATTAAGCAGTTTGTTGACGCGACTAATAATTTCCCAGCACAATGATCACAACCCCCAAAACTATCGAATTTATTCAGGCGGTTGTGAACAGTGGAGTAGTGTGTGTAGTGTGTCTTTTTGTGTGTCAACAACATGCAAAGATAAGAAGGGTGTAAAAAAGCTGGAGGCCAGGATAGAATCAGAAGGACATAAAATAGTTTCTTAGTGCGGTGGCGTCAGTGACTTGCTCGTTGCAACAAATCCACTAGATGTCTTATGAATATTAGAGGACAAAATAGCATTCAGCTAAGTACCCATTATATATTTTAAACTCCAACAATTTCAGCTCCCATAAAGTCTTAACACAGTGTCATATTCATCACCTTTTGCCTTAATATGAAGCGGTATTTGGTTCACCTCGCGGGTTTGGGGGTTCCTTTTTAGCATTTTTAGTAGTTCTATTAAACAATATGAAAAATGTGTCAGCATACAGCAACTGTTGCCACATACTGATGCTTTTCCAAATCCATATCTTCTGATGTGGATGATATTTGTATCTCTAGAATGGTGCGACGATGGCTTGTGTAGTGATCATTGTTACGCTAGCCTTAATCTATTTCTCCCTCTGTTTACACATGGGCTATGGATTCGGCTCGCAATGGTCAAATTCACCGGTGCCGTGTATGTTCGATTACCCTGTGGTACTAAGTTTGTATGCACTGGTGCAATTAGCAGCACAAATCAGCAGCGAGTAAAAGCACCCTAAGCAGCGAGTAAAAGCACCATAACCATAAGCCATTTTTGGCCATAACGGTTAATGGTCCCAACCGTTTGACGAAAAATGGAGCATCACTTAACCTTCTTAGACTAGATGCTCCCAACAATCATTTTTAAATTGTTGTTCTGTACACAAAACAGGGCATTATGTTTACCTTGTCTTTCCGACGACATATTTCCCTTTACATTGATATCTACTGACGGCTACGTACCAAATCATCCCTCCAACCAAATAAATCTTCCAAATCTCCATTGACTGCATGGACGTGGCCAGGTGAGCGATCTAGGAGTGTTTTGGTGGAGATTATTGCGTGAAGAAACGTTTCGGTAACTGGATTCGTATTATGGTGACATGCAATATCTTCAAAGAATTATTGCTCATCGAAGCTCCATCCACGAGGTGTGCAAACGTCAATGCTAATGGAAAATTCAGAGAAAAAATAGCATTGAGGAATTTACTGGCAAATCTGTAACCACCCACGTAACCAATAAGCAGTTTCAAAGCATCTTTACGGCAGTCTATAAAACAATTAGGTCACCCTAAATACAACATAAATGCCGCTTTTGGTCCAATATACGGCTGCTTTTTTGCAATGCTATGATAATGCTTCATCAATGCTATTTAGCATGCGAAATGCTAAATTCCAGCTAAAACCTTCAAATAGCATTTGAAATTCAACTTTACAACAGATGACATCCAAGATGCTCGAAAATATAACTCACAACGAACAACCCCTCAAATATTCTGTCAAATTAACACAGCGAATCAAAACAAAACCAAAGATTCTAGTACTGAAAAGTGCAAGAATGTGTATGCAAGGTGCCAGGAGTATTTGGGACCAATGGGGTTGCCAGCACCATTGTTGGGGTTGGGAAACCATTGTTAACATTTACCAGCCGGTTTTTTATCACACTTTTCGTGTGTTTCACGCAGCTTGTTATATTTGATGTTCGAACAGAACAGATTTGTTTTCATTAAGTTCTGTTTAACCCATCTCGTATGTTCTGTGTATTAAGTTAATAGTAGGTAAAAGATGAAAACTCAATTTTGTGTAATAACATTTGAAATACCAATGGGTAAAATTTACCTAATGAATTATCGAAAGGCATGAACATAACCATAAGAATATAAAAATATAAACATAGATACCATAGATACATTAAAACAATAAAACAGCTTATCATTCTTTCAGAGAGATTCAGAAATACGTCGGCAATTCAAAGGTTCAATATCGTTACTAACGATGCTGCCACTTTGCGGATTCTATCTGGCAACTTCGAGATCATGTTCTCAAAAAATATGAGGATCATTAATTATTGAAAACTGATGTTTCTGAACCTAATCCATTTATATTTTCGTCTAAAGTTCAAAACAATTCAATTTTCAGTTGCACCTACTCAACCAACTCGTTCTCTTCGTGCGATGAAAGGTTGAGTACTTTTAACACCGACAAACCGACATGAATGACAATAGAAAATGTTTCAATATTGCTGTTCAAATCATATTACTGACATTTATCTTAGCGTTCGATAAGCATACGCTTGGGAACTTGATAAGAAGGTTCATGTCTGAGAAATGCTGGACATAGTTATTAGATCTAGATAAAATGTTTTTAAAGGTTTTGAAGGATGGGATTGCTGCACTATTGAATCGGTCGTTATGAATTCTTGATCAATAGTGAAGATTGAGTTTCAGGTCAGTTTGTCGGTGCTTTTAACTTAATTTTGGTTCAAAATCATAGCACCCCTCGACAACGTTGACGATTGTCCTTTTTTTATTTGAACTGTTATTACCTAAAATTGAGTTATCTTTTCATTTATTTCCTTTTAATTAATTGCATAAAACTGTTTAGATGGATGAAAAAAAAAAATTTTGGGTACTTTTTTCTCGAAAAAAACACTACAAAACAATTGGCTTTCCCTAAGAAAAATCACATTACATACGTTAAAAACTACAGTGAAACATATGCTTAGAATATTTTCAATGATGAGAACACAATTTAACTTATTGTTTTCAACCATAGACTCGATTGTGGATGGCAATTTTGAATTTTCACTCGATCGAGACTCGTGGTAATCATGGAAACGAAAAGAGAGATCGTGATAAGTCTGTTTTTAAACCACTTTAGACTGAATACTGTATAGTAAAGAAATTGAAATAACCCGGAATGAACGAAAGCTTCATATTTCGCACCATCAAATGCTAAAAAGAAACCGGTTCTTGAAAAATACCTCCCAAATCTGACCGTAAACGCATTTTCAGGTGTCCGGAAGCCGTCAAACGTGCGAGAGAGCGAGTTCGGTGGAATCCTAGTAAGTCTGGCCAAAAGATGGCCAAAGAACTGGAAATTTCGCAGTCAACGATTAAGAGTGGTTTGAAAAAAAAACGGATGCATGACTTGACTGAAAAGCAGAAGAATGCAAGAGTCGCAATATGTCGGAAGCTGCTCAAGCTAAAGTGATCGGGTGTATGCAACACATCTTTCTGATATTTCTCGTGATAAACTAGCTGTTCAAAGGTTCCAAAATGATTCAAGGATTATGGTTTGGGGATGTTTCTTCAAAACTTTGAAAGATCTATCGCTGTTCATTGAGCCTGGTGTTAAAATCAACAAGTTGATTTCACAAGGGAAACAAGGGAAACACTACAAGAATGCATCATACATCATACTGTTTCAAACAAGACTCTTCACTGTCCCATCAGGTGAAAGTAGTTATTTTATTTCATCGAAAGAATGACCTGCCAATTCATCTGGTTTGAATCCTTTCGACATCTATGCATGGAACTACATGCTGGGCAAACTAGGGAATACCAAACGACTAACTTTGAAACTGAAAATTAAGAGTACTTATACTCGACACTGAAGAAGTCTGCAATTGTAGACGCAATAGGCGTATCTGTCAAGATAAGCAATTAAGGTAGTTGGTATCAAATGGAAATTACAAATCATTCTTCCCATTTCCTAGTTACAGGTATCACACTAAAAAAGCTCGCACTCTCCAGGATCTAAATGTGGTATAAAAAATCGAACACAAAAACAAAATTAATTTAAGTACTGGTAACCTCACTTCACAGAGCTCAACGTTGAGTTTTTTTTACTTAATTTTGGGTTTTTCATAGCGTGCGTATAGAATGACAGCTGAGCATGGAGCATTACACCCCGTTCGCACTACAGCTTATATTACGTTATATAGATCATTGCACGATGGCGTCACCAATGCAGTTTTGACAGTTCAGGGAGCTTGTTTACGTGGACTTATAATATTTTCGGTGAGATCGGTTTGAGTTTTTGTAATCTAAATTTAAAATTGCAGAAAATCATACACCAGTGCTTATTATTACATCATTTCCTGAATCTAATCGTACAGAATCAGCAAAAAGCAAATGAAAATTTTTGATTGCGTCGTTCAAATTCTAACACCTTGTAAACAAGCTCCCTGGACTGTCAAAAAAGTGAGGTTAATACATTCGGTGCAATGATCTATAGAATATCTTGATATCAAATGTCATGCACGTTATTTCCAGTGAAAATTAGATGCATAGATGCCGATATCAAGATACTCTATATCACATAATATAGGTTTTAGTGCGAACTAGTGATCCTCATAGTAAGAGATATGCGGAACCAGCCATTTTTGAGCCAATCGTGCAGCGACAGCTGTCAAATCTGAGCCAATCGTGCAAATTTTGTGCGGCAAGTGCTATCAGCCTCTGTGAATAAAATAAACACCGTTGCCAAATCGTTGAATCGAATTTCCACATATCTCTTGCTATGGGGATCACTAGTACGAACGGAGTGTTAGTCCTGTTGTTTTTCGCATCAATCTGTTTTTGATGAGTTTTCCTGTTGATGTCACAGCGATGGCACGCTACTCGATAAAAGCTCACATGCAACCATCATGCAACTCATCAGGCCATCGTAAGGTGGATTCCGGTGTGCTGTTGAGTTGTGTAGTGGAGCAAACGGAAGAAGGCAAATGTTTGTTTTGACAATTCTAAGAAGCTCAAAAACAAGCTGGTTGAGTAAAATCTGTTGTGCTTGAAACTGTGTACTTTTGAAGTTGCAACCTCGGAGAGACGGAGAGAGTAGTACCGATTGGGCGGTGGTTAGCAAAATACCGGTGAAGTGGAGTGGAGTGAATAGTGCTGCTCTCAGTAAAAATGTGTTATGCTATTCTTCTTGCTGTGATCCAATGATTATTCTTAAAACTATCAAGGTTAGTTGTTTTTATTTATTCGTTATTCAATTGATTGCGAGAATCATAATCTATTATACAGGTGCACGGTTTATACGGACGAAGAGCTACAAGATGTGTACAACCAGTAGAAAAAGGAACACAAAAGCACTGTCATGGTTATTGTAAATTGTGAAAATATAGAGCATAAGGAAGATTAGAACATGGACAGCATGACGACGACGTGACTTGATTAAGAACCGGTCCAAAAGATGACTTAAAGTATTTTTCTTCAAGATGATGGGATTTCAGTTGCAGCACGGATTTGGTATATTACTTAAGAGAAGTCCCTTGCAACTGAATCTGTAATGTCTTCATAAAAATTTATACAAAAACTGTAGTAACTATGGAAATAAACTAAATAGAAACCTTAATATTTCAGCTGGAATGATATTTAACATTTCAAAGTGAACTCACTGTCTCCTATTCGTTTCGCAATTGTTTTTATAAATTTTGATCGGACTCCTGCGTTAAATGTTGATCATCTATATGTATTAAAGTTCAAATGAAAAACTATACTTCTTTTTACTTTGCTTGTGGACATTTCTTAGGCTCAAAATTTGTAACCAGTTGGAAAAATCTACTTAAAACAATTGCCAATTATGTATGCTTGGTTTACATTAAATTTAACTGTTGGGCTAACTCCGAATGTACCGTTTCCCAAAAAAACATATCCTCGAATTTACAATTTCCTGAGAAACTAATACACTTGTGATTTCATATAATTCATAAAATATAATTCAATGTCACTCATAAAATAATACATAGCATCATCTTACGTATTAATAAAATAAATTTCATCAATATTAATATTATGAGTTATTTTATATATTTAATCATGTATCAACAACTTATTTATTATAATTAACCATATATATATATATATATATATATATATATATATATATATATATATATATATATATATATATATATATATATATATATATATATATATATATATATATATATATATATATATATATATATATATATATATATATATATATATATATATATATATATATATATATATATATATATATATATATATATATATATATATATATATATATATATTTATGAATTATCACCAAACTTAAACAAGAAGTTATTTATAGAGGGAAACATTCCGTTTATTCCAAAAAAAAGTTCCTTCTTCGTATTACACCTTGAAAAATAATTTTTAATCCAAACAAAACAATATCAACTCATAACAATATATGTTTAATATGTTTAGAAATCAACATGGGAAATAAACCACACAAATTTATTGCCAAAATCTATGGAAATTTCTACATAATGCTGATATGTTCACATATAAACAGAACCCTCTGAGGAACACAAATGAAGTTAATATGACAAATGAAAAGTACGTGTGGCCACATATACTGGTTATGTGTACAAATAGGAATTATGTGTGGATTTCAAATAGCTATCGTTTGTTGCTCGCATTGCAAAAAAAGCATGTGTCGGACACATCGATACTATTATTGCTTATTTTTTAGTATAAATATACTATAGAATTTAGAAATTAAAAATTAAAATAAACTCAAAAATGATTGGAACAAAATCTACCGAGATATTTAATCCAAGTTGATTTCAAATTGAGTTTATTTTGCATCTGTTTTTAGTTCCCACTATCATGTATGAGTGTGTACAGAAGCAATGAGTTTGTTTCAATACACGCACAAAAATAAGTGCAACAAAAACTGCGTAGCATACTCATGAAACATGTATCACGGTTGAATGATACGATACAAAAACTGACAGCGCAACTCATCAAATTCACTCATCAATCAAGGCAATTGGTGAATATTACAACACAGCTATTGTGTCGTGTAAAAAATAATTAGACAACGGCCCGCGTGCTCACTAAACACTATTTAAAAGCCACCCAGTGACTAAGTAGATTACACTCATTCTTGCGTGCACTCAGTAGCAAAAAATTAGGCCGACAAAAATGTTGCCTCCAAAAACCGTCATGTTCAACCTTCTGTAACTTTGTCAATTATCAATATTTTTGGCTGAAAATTTCTCAACATTAGCTCAATGTATAGAAGCTTTGTGGTCAAAATTTCAAGTCGATAAGGTTTATTAGTTTGAAGTTTGTTTTGAAGTGAAGACAGATAGGCCTATTTCAAAAGATAAGCTTTCTCTAGAATTTGCTCGCGTTTAATAGTGATAATTTAAAAAAGTGTTTCATTGTTTAATTTTTAATTTTTGAAAAGTGATCAAATGAAGTATTTACTTTAAATTCTCCTAATTTAACAATCAAAATTGTTCTACTAACACGATTTAAAAAAAAATTGAAAGTGGTAACATAAATAATCCTAGAGAGTTTGACCTGTTTAGTGGAAAACAGTCGAGTTATTAGTACGAGACACTGAAGAAGTCTTCACATTGTAGACGAAATACGCGTATCTGTCAAGATAAGCAAAGGTAGTTGGAATTAAATGGAAAATACTAATTTCTTTCTCATTTCTTGAAACATAAATAAGCTTATATTAGAATAAACGTGCTGATAACTGCACGGCAGACTATGATCATCAACTTCGAAAGCTGTCCGAATTTCTGGACTAAGTGCCCGGATACTGATACAGCACGGTTCTAATTAATTAAAAATGAAATGTCCGAATACTGTTGAAGCACGGTATTTTGAGAAAGCAGTATGAATCATCGATGCATCGAAACAGTCGTTTCATATCAATTTTAATACTAATGAAAGTGACTTGGTAATGTACGATACTGAAACCATATTCTCTCATCAATTATGATTAAAATTGTTGGTGACGTATGTTAAAATGGTAAACACAACTGACGAGCTGATGAAAGTAACCTCAACGATTGCCATGCACGTGCTATGAGCTTTCCCCCCAAGTGGATGGGCGTCATCTTGAAAACGAAACATGCTAAAAAACAACTCGTAAAACGATTTACAACTATGCCATGTTGATCCCGCTGGTTGACCCATATAGAGACACAACACTCTGCATTGGGTTCCGCGTGACGTGTGGAAGTGTGTTTAAAACGGTTGACTAGCGCCGAGGTATGGATAGGGCAAGATAGGGTAATCTGGGGCGAAGACGTCAACCCTGTCAGCTTTATTCTGACAAATTGGTCGATGGATTTCGGTGGAACGACTACCGAACCAATTACTGGTAACTGTTGGGGAAATATAAAATATAAAATATTGGGGAAATATAGTCCAATTAGCATTTAATTCATTATATAGACAAAATTCGAATCAGCGATAAGATTGAAGCGCCATTTAAAACATCTAATACCTTCATTCCCGAAGAATTCCTAAATAAGTGATTTCTGAATATGGCTCATTTGCCCCTACCCCCATTACATCTACGGACGCGATCGTTTGTATGTATCTTCGTATGCGTCCAATTCGAGCTTTTCCGCCGAAGACCACACGGAAAATTGACATCAATTGTGAGCAGCTTGATGAAGCTAGGAGGTTTTTTTTATGCTTTTGGCCGCTCTTTTCGTGCCGAAGACGTACCCGGTTAAAAATGATCGCTCAAATCACCATTCCCGTACCGGTCATAGAACTGTAAGTTTTACTGTACACATAGAATAAGCGAATTCTATTTTCAAAAATAAGTAATGGTTACACACTTAAAAATTATGAGTTCTACCCGAGACATAATTCATGTTTGTAACAAGTCGGGGAACTTAAAGAAGGACTTCGTGTAATATTATGTCTCCTGAAACTGACACATATGCAATTCGACGAAGTATGTGTTTGAATGAATATAATTTCTCGTCTCTATCAACTCATTCTTATGTGATAAAGGAAGCTTGCATGTGTCGGTTTCAGGGGACAGAAATTTACATGATATTATGGTAGTGTGTAGGTTCATTAAGGCTATCATATTTTGTCAGATGAATAAAATTAATGAATCAATAAATAAAATAAATATAATAAATGATTAATTAGAATAAATCTACAAGATATAATAGCCACCAGGCAATATTTCTTTATTGATAATGGCCACACATGTGTATCATTTATTTTTCGAAATGATTTAACAAATGAAATTGAATATGACAGTCAAATATAAGTCTCTTAAACGAGGTGAGATTGAATCCAAGAAATTGTAAATCCTACAAGAGTTTGTGTCCGTCCTAGCTCATAGTACGATGCGAACGGTTGTGAAGATGCTGTTTACCATATTTTAATATGATGTCATGAGCAATGAATATCGTTATGGTGAATGATTTTTGAATAGATTGCGTCAGTGGTTATCGTTTGAATTTCAGGGAAGCTCTCACCTGATTTTCTGCAAAGCTTTTTGCTAACATTTTGAAAGTTTCATTCTAAACTTTTGGCAAGTTTCCTCATGAACTGCTTGGCAATCACTCCCGATTTTCTTAACAATTCACATTTAACAACTCTGACTAACTTTCATATGAACAGAAACATATGGTTAGTTTTTTCCTAAACTTGGTTACTATCTAAACATCTGGTAAGTCCCATCCTAAACTGCGAGGAAAATTTCTCCAGAGCTTTGCGAAAGTTCTCTACAGAATTTCCTGGAAATTCTCTGTTTCTGAGACGTTTCTACTTGATTTCTGAGACGTTTCTACTTGAACTAATAGGAACCACCCCCTATACTTCTGGAAAGTTTCTTCCTGTTCTTCTTAGAGGTATCTACCTGAGCTTCTGGGAATTCCTGAACTTCGAAAAAACCTCATTCTGAAATTCGGGAATGTTCGATTCTGAAACTCTCTAACGCTTCTGGATAGTTCCAACTAAACTTTTGGGAAGTTCCCTTCGGGACTTCTGAGAGGTTATCTCCTAAACTTCAGAAAAGTGCTTTCCAGAAAATTTTGAGAAATTCTTTCTAGAACTTATAGGTAGTGCCCTCTGCTAGTAAGTTTCTTCCTGAAATTCGACGAAGTTATTCCTGAGCTTATTCTTTCTAAACTATTAATAAGTCCCATTCTGTACTCCGAATAAGTTACTTTTCACCATAACTTTAGGAAAGTCTTTTCCAGAATTTCTAGGAACTTGAATTTGTTGGAAGTTTCATCCTGAATTTCTGAGGAGGCACCTCTGGCAAATTTTCTCCAGACCTTCAGGGAAGGTTGTGCCTGAATTTTTGAAAAATTCTTGCTCAAGCTACTAGGAAGTACCTCCTATGCATCTGGAAAAGTTATTTCTGTTCTTTGGAAGGGGTTCTTCCTGAATTTCGAGAAAGTCTCATTCTGAAATTCCGAAATGTTCTCTGCTGTTCTTCGGAAAAGCCCTCTACCACTTCTGGGAAGGTTTAACCAAACTTTTGGGAAGTTTCTTCCGGAACATCTGAAAACTCCATTCCTGAACTTATGAGAAGTTCTCTCCTGAACTTCTTGGCCGTATTGTCTTGAGCTTTGTGGAAGTTTGTACATGATTTTTTGAGAAATTATAGGTTCTGCCCTCTCTGGTTTGTTTCTTCCTGAACTTTTTTTTTATTTTTGTAATCCATTTATTTGACAAGGCTCAAATGCGTTAGCTTTGTGGAGCCGTTATTCTGTGTACATTTAAATTTAGCTTTCTTAATACTAATGTTAGTTGGACGGGCCGAATACTCGCGGTTTGCTCGAGTTCCTGAACTTTGGGGAAGTTTTTTAACTTAACTTTTTAGGAAGAGCTAAGATAATTCTGCTTGAACTACTAAGAAGTGTTTTCTATACTTGTGAGAAGTTTCTGCCTGACCTGCGGAGAAGTTTTGTTTTTCGAGGAAGTTTTTTCCTGAACTACTAGAAAGTATCTTCCTGAAGCGCTAGGAAATCTCCTTTTGAATTTTCTAGGATGTGCTCAAAGTTATGGGTAGTTTCGTTCTATACTTCTTAAAATCTAGGACAAATTTTATAAACCGACTCAAGGGTAAAAATCCCAAGTTCAGGTGTACTGAAATGATGCGCTTAGAAGTGCTTTAGAAAAACAATCAAAGTTCTAAGACTAATATCAAAAGCTCGATACTTCTACAGTTGTTTTGAATCTCCGTGCGGCCACCAAATGGGCTTGAGAGCTCAGTAGTTGTTTTTGAAGAATAAAATACATTTTTCGGCAGCAAATTCCAACAAGCGCAAAATACATTTTATTTAAAAAAACCGATTCATATCAAGAAACATCAGAAATTAGTAATTAGTTGGTTTACCATTTTATCAGAACTGTTGAATAAATCCGTTTTGGTGTTGATTTAATGAGGTTTCCGATGGAATTTTCCACCACTCTTCTCTTACGCGTGTTCGTAGCTCACAAATTGTTCCAAACTGCCGGCCACCATTGTTAACTCGTTTTGCCTAGATCACCCAGAGATATTCAAAAAGATTCAGGCCCGGACTATGAGTTCATAACCGGAATTTTTCTTCCAGAAAACCATGTCAAGGACTTGCCTACGTGAATAGCGTAGCGTTATCTGGTTGAAAAATGAAGTTGTTGACTATAATATCCTCAGGAAATGGAATGAGAACACTGTCCAGCTCTCTGAATTAATTCTGGTGAAATGAATATGGCAATGGGAGTATTACCAATTTGCAAAAAGCAGCGAACACAATAAAAGTGCCTCCTCCAAAATTTCTTCTCAACTTTACCAGGGGATTCTTCCGAAGATCATAGAAATAATATGCACAGTATTCAGGACCATCGAGATCCAATGTCGTTTGAATGTGCTTCGGAGCAAGGTTAGGTTGTATGACTTTTTTCAATCGTAAACTAGATCCTCGCAAAATTTGAGTAACACTTCTCTCCGATATGGGAAGGTTGAAGTTTCTGCAGTATTACCGAAGTGTTGTACTTTTCAGTCTCATCAAGCTGGAGTTACCCTTGGGTTTCTTCCCAAACTTAAACCGAGATCCTTCAATTTGAGCATCAATCTCCGCTCTGTTTTGCTTTCGGCATCGTGCTTCAAAAGAGTCAACAACACTTAGGCATGGCCCACTTAGTGATGGAACAAACTCTGTTGCTTATTGGAGCGTTCTTGGCGGACGTTTCCGGTAGCGTTCGTCGTCTATTTGTTGACTATAACAATAACAGTGACTTTTAGTTCATAAAACGCTCTCATTTTGGACCCTACCCTTCGGTTCAGAAAGGGGCCCGTTCTGTCGAATTGGTCGCGGCAGATTTCATGTGTGAACAGGCTGCCCCATCAACGTTCAAATGTGCCTGAACCAAGTGGACAGCTTGTAATGATCACTTGAAGAGGCGATGGAGGATCATTGCCCTTGATATTCCAAAATGTAGCACGTTGTAAAATGTTTCTTGTCTTCTATAACCAAACATGATGGAATTGAGTAAATGAGTGGAAACTCATCGGGAATGATCTCTCATATGCATCCGACGAACCACACTGAACGGTCGTTGTGAGAAAATCACAATGAAAATCTCACATGCGCTTAGCGTGTTACCAATCACTTATGCTGTTTCTTTTTTTTCTTTTCTCTTACCTATCCTATGACCGCGAGCAATACCATATGACATCCTAAAGTCAACTCTTCAAAAGCAGAAACATCGAGACAACACAGAGCAATAAGTAAAGAACGGTATAACCCCTAACAATTTTACTTTCAGACAAATTTTCTAACACAAGGTAAGCCATCAAATGACCACTACAAAATATACTGAATGTCCACGACCTAATATATAACGGGGAAAGGGAGGGACCATCAGGGCACCCAAGTGAAACGATTTGAATATAGAGCATGGGACTGCCTCCTCCCTATTTTTAACATTTCACGGAGCAAGGGCGGGTTCTTCGACCCCATCTATCGGGTTTATTTTGTCATTCGAGGACTCGATTCTAATGCTGTGGGTGTGAACTTGCTTTTGGAAGGATATTCTCTTCCCTATATTCGCGGGTTTTGTGTAAGTGTATCTGCTTGCGGGCTCACCCAAGCATTTTTGGCCTTTCATACAGGAGCATGATGATCACAAACAACAATAGATCAAATCGTTTTTCAGATTATTCCACTGCTATGGAAAGTTACCTTGCTACAATAGATGGTAGTATCTCATCATCATCATCATCATCATAAAACGCTCTCGTTTTGGACACAGTCACAGTCAGTTGAATTGTCCTATAGAAACACCATATGATGCATACTCAAAACATACAGGGGAACTCGGAGGCCTCAAAGTAAACGTCAGAGCAGAACTGTCAACTGTCAGCTCCGCAGAATGATCGTGAGGTCCATCAGATGCAACCCAGCTATGTCCGATCATGATTTGAGCAAAAAGTATGATGCCATCCATAGTATAGTTCAGCGAATTCGGCCTACCGCGCCAGTAGACAAACCCAATGAGTAGAACCTGTGCTTGAAAGTTGTGTGACAACCTGCTGAATGCATACTTATGGATGATGAAACTTATGAAAAGGCCAAGTTCGGACAATTTCCAGGACCAACATTTTATAAAGCGAAGAGTCGAGAAGGTGTCCCTGTCTAATTCAATTTTGTTTTTGCGGATACATTCGCACGCAAATATATGTATTGTCCCCAGTTCAGGCCTATTGAAAACTACTGGGCAGTTACGAAGAGAATACTTTACCAGGTACAGTCATCAAAACGACAGCTCAGATGGAGAATGGGACTTGCTTTATATTGCTATGAAGGTCATGGTTTACACACAAGGTTAAACAGCCACAGATATCATGACACGCATGATAGCCAAGGTGTGTATGCAAAGGTGGACTAGGTGTTGATCATTCAACACCTCATTCATTCATTCTATTGGGCTAATGATTTGGTGTATAAATCATGATTGATTACCAATTGATTACTGTCTTTTTGAAGATTTAAAATACATCATCTAGAAAACCACCAGTTTCCTACCTGCTGAATTAGTTCGCTCAAATTTTGTCTTTGCGTATTTTGAATTTGTTTGCGTGAAGGGAATGACTTCATCAGCTTTTCACATCTAGGCTTGTTGCCAGAATGTGATGTTGAACATTGAGTTAAAATTTATTTCACATTTAGTTGACCTGAAATCACTATTTATTTCATGATTCTTCCATGCATTTAAGGTTGATCTATGCTCTTTAGATTATATTGCCCATCATCTGGAACTATCATATGCAATGGAAAAATATGTTCCGCGGTTGTCCAACAGCACTCAACGATAAATAATCCTTCACTATTGAGTGATAGCTATCCCGAGAAGAGTTTGAGATCAAATTGAAAACTCAGTATGATGTTGTGAAATTGCCAATTATGATTACTCAGGTTGCTATCGTTTTGGTCGTTTTAACGGTTAAAAGATCAAAATTGAAAGCAAAAATATGTTCCTGTAACAACAAATTTAAAACTGATCCTGCTATCACTGAGAGCAAATTGAAAAGTCAATTTGATGTACATTTTTTCCTGTTGATAGCAAAATGAGTATTCTAGTTGATAATCTGTGAAGGCAATGAAAACAAAACGACCTTTCTTAAAGAAAAGTGAACACAAGATTACAGCAAGATGAAAACTAAATGTGATATAGAATTTGACAATTGCGAAGTGAAATCAAATTTTGATATTAATTTGATGTTGATATCAAAATAGACGTTACTCGGGATGGCATCACTGTTGCTTTTGAGATAGCCCATGTTTCCTCTCTTCTATGTTAACCATCACGGAAGAATCAAAGTACTCATAAATGGGTGTTAATTCACCCACCTTGGAGATTAGTGGACAAACCAAAAGATGAGTAAAAGTGTTTTACCCATAAGTGGGAACAACGTCTGTACGTCAAAATGGATGTTTACTTTTCACCTTTCTTCTCGAAGCCAGTTTTTTTGGATGGGTAGATTAAATACTATTTTTAATTAAACTATGATTATATACTATTTCTAAAATTGTTCAGGAAAATCTTAAGAAATTTAGAAAGAAATTAGCACAAGGTACCCAAAAATATTTTATACAACCAATAATTTTGGGTCCAGTTTTTCCCTTAGCACATTCATGCTTGAAATTGTAATCTCGAATGGAAATAAAATTAAACATCAAACCGATATGCAACAAGATAAGACTTCTCCTTGTACTTCTGACTAACTATAGAGGATTTCAAATTTTTACGAAGTAAATTTTTACCCATATAAGAGTGAACAACACCCACCTCTGGAACTCACATTGTATTTTTTGAAATCACCCATCTATTTTGACAGCTTCATATAGCTGCCGAAGGTGAGTGATTTTTATTCATAAAATGTGTAATCTCAAGTCTCCGTGATGGCTATAGAGCACCGGTATTGTAACGTGAAGTCTGTTATCTTTTATACTTGTTTGTTTTAAACAAAGCATCACGTTTCTCGCCACAGTCACTTTATCAAACTATACCAATTACCAATTTAAGGATCAATGACAAACTAACAGTTTGGTCGTGTACGTCTGTCTCATAACCTGCTGGTAGACGATTTTGTGATCATAGTATGCAACATGTTTTGGCGGTTGTTTTCGAGAGCGGATGGGTAAAACGAAGGAGCGAGTTGCAACAAATTCAAGACCAACTATTAAAAAGGGCCTAACTCCAAAATGTACACAATGAGAAAAATTATAATTAAATTGAAGGTTACATTAATAAATCTTATTTAAAAAATAAATCAGTTTGTCTTGCTTTAATCAAATTGATGATTGAAATTTGATGAGATGTATATAATCTTGTTAGAATAAATTATGTTAACGTCTTTGTAAGCCGCGAAACTAAAAAAAAACGCCCTATTCTAGATTTAAAACATCATGGGCCTTTTTTGTATGCCTCTCAACTGTCCGTTTTTTTAATGAGGCCATCGTGCTGAAGCTTATCTTTACCGAGAAATTATAAAGTCCTTTGAGATAAGGCTTGTTTTTGTGCTGAGGCCACTATTGAGGCCAATGGTTATAACGTAGTTAAATAAGTGTTTTATAAGTAACGAATAAAATTTACCGTCTGTGTAGTGAAGATTCTGCATATGTTAAATTTGTTTATAATTTGGACAAAAAATATTTAGATTTATTAATCAAATTGAATAAATTACACTATGGAAATACCTCTTCATCAAACGAGAAAAAAACATACATTTAAAAAAGCTCTATGAAAAACGTTCAGTTCATGTCAATCTTAAGGCCTCATCATAATTAATTCTTGTGCTTGTGATAGGCCCTTTCTATAGTTTGAAATATTTATTCAACATAGTTAGGTATATTTTCAAATTTAACTATGATGCAAAAGATGCTAATGATCTATTGAACAAAACTAATAAACGATTTCATTTCGGTGTAAGACCCTTTTCAATTGTTGGTCTTGAATTTGTTCGGAATCGCACTCATATTTTTTTTTAGTTTATGTACAGATTGCAGAGCTGAAGAAGACATTTTCATGCTTGAAAAGCAATCCGCATGCTTTTAATATATCCCTGCAATTGGGAACTTCATTCCACGGCTATGAAATTTTCTGAGTCTAATGCTCGTTTCTGAAGGTCAGTTCCGATAGATAAGAAGTATGCAGAGGGATTTACGTCTAAATATTGTCAGTTCTGATTATAGATTACATATAGCTTCATCAAATATCCCAGGTCATGCATAAACTGCTTAAAACCCGTCCAGTACCCTACATACGTCAGCAATAAAAAACAACAAAATTATTTAGATTGAATTTCATTCTGGTTTCTTCAAAATATTGAGGAAAACGTGTGTACGCTAACTAGAAATGAGAAGTAAAATTAGTGTTTCCCATTTAATTCCAACTATCATTGCTTATCTTGACAGATACGCGTATTTCGTCTACAATGTGCAGACTTCTTAAGTGTCTCGTACTACAGTCGAGTTACGCTTTTAGAAACTTCGCGCACTGTAGTGTTGGTTCCTTTCGTT